>CAUYPK010108263.1:0-40811 GCA_963574355.1 Loris lydekkerianus | reverse complement strand
AGTTATTGTGTTAAGACATTTATATTCTACATTTACTAAGTTTCACATGTACCCTTGTAAGATGCACCGCAGGTATAATCCATAGTTAAACTTTGCAGCACACTTAAATTATATTCATCAAAAGAAAAAAAAGAGTAAGAAAGGAATATCTTTAGGGTACTTTGAACTTCTTTTAAAAATAATTTAATTAATTATCTTTAAAAATTTTCAAGGCACTCCTGAGATCCTCACATGGCACGCCACCAGTGTGCTGTGGCACACCAGTTGAAAATCACTGGAATAGAAGAAAGAGTTGAAGAACTGGAGGGTTTGATGAGATTAAAAAACATTAGCATACAGGAGCAGAGAGTCAAAAGGATAAAAGATCAACAGATGGGGTTTTGGCGGAAAAAGCACTGGGTTTGTGGCCGGCAGAGGACACTCTGCATGGTGCTGGGAGGAGTCGTGAAGGCCAGACTTGGTGCCAACTCTGGGACAGGGTGCCTGCGGAGACATCACGGATTTTTTGGTGTGTTAGCTATTGTACTTCACCTTTTCTGGTCTTAGGAGACCAGAAAATCTCCTAGCAGATGAAAGAGATAACCTCAAAGTCTCTGACTTTGCCAACAGTGTTTCAACATAATAATCAAGAACATTTGTTAAATAAGATGTGTGGTACTTTACCTAGGTGCTCCAGAACTTCTGAAGAGAAGAGAATTCCACGTAGAACCAGTTGATGTTCGGTCCTGTAGAATAGTGCTTCCTGCTGTGTAGGCTGGAGAATTGCCATGGGACCAGCCCAGGGGTAGTTGTCAGAAATATTCTGATTAGAAAGGAAAAAAAAAAAAAAAAAAGAAAGAAAGAACATACCTCAACCCTTGGGAAGAGATCGGTTCGCTTCTCCAGCTCTGCTGCGTAAAATCCTAGTTGAGAATCTATCAGCAAGAATTACTGTCCCAGATATCAAAAAAGAGAGATGGTACAATAAACCCCTTAAGAAAGGGGAGGAGAGGCCCCAAGTCACTTCAGATGGTGTGTCAGGGTCTCCCAGCAGATTCTCCAAGCACATTCAATCCAGTTTAGAACTTCTCTCCAACAGAGTTCTTCTAGTGAAGAAAATGTCAAGTACTCCAGTTCCCAGCCAGAACCATGGACGGGTGTGTCCTTATGGGATACCAGTCCCCTATACATTGATAAACTGGTACAAGAATCAATTTTTCCCAACCCACCTGTCCTGATCATATGCTTCTGAATAGGCAGTTCCTTGGCACCCCAGGACCCTCACAGAACTCCTGGCAGCACCTGGTCAAAAGAATGACACACTTCTTTACCAAATCGGATGCAGACAAATCTTATAAATGCATGAAAGAAGAGGAATTCTATGGTTCGGGTTACTGTATCAACAACTGATAGGAGAAACAATAAACTCATTTTCTTTTTCTTTTTTTTTGAGACAGAGCCTCAAAAAAAGGCCTGGGTAGAGTGCCCTGGCATCACAGCTCTTAGCAACCTCCAACTCCTGGACTTAAGTGATTCTCTTGCCTCAGCCTTCCAAGTAGCTGGGACTATAGGTGCCCGCCACAATGCCTGGCCATTTTTTGGTTGTAATTGTCATTGTTGTTTGGCAGGCCTTGGCAGGAATTGAACCGGCCCAGTGTATGTGGCTGGCGCCGAGCCAATAACCTCATTTTCAAAGTGAAAATGGATGAGAAGATATTGGTTGACTTCCGGCTTTCTAAGGGTGATGGATTGAAGTTCAAGAGCCACCACCTAGGGATGAAAGGGAAGCTGAGCGATGTTGTGAGCAGCCAGAAAGTCTGGCTTCCTGGCACACGACTAAGCCACTGGGAGATGCCTGGTGAATACAGTGTTGCTGTGATGACATTATTCTTCCTAGAGAAGATTATCTTACTCTGCAAACTGCTAACAATAGTTCCCGGAGCGTTCACTATCCTCTTTATCCAAACTTCTTCTGATTCTTTTTGTATGTTCTCCATACAAATAATACCTGTATGTGAGTTGTAAGTAAAACTTTGGGAAAGAGATGGATAAAATTATCTATTATTCACAGATATTTCTTCATCTGGATTAAAAACCCCTTTTACCAGCTTTTCTACCAATGTAATATATCACTTTGTTAAAAAGTACACATAGATTTATGAATCTGTCGAGTGAGGTCAGCTTCAAAGAATGCATCTCCAAGATTTGTACTTAACATTTTCAAAAGGGCCAGACCAGTGATATAAACCTATTTTTGAATTATAATAATGAGTTAAAATTGCCAGTACGCGTTTTTTTCCAGTGTAGTTGGTAATATATAAAATGCTGATTCATGTTTCAGGTAGAAGTTGAGCATAAACTCTAGTGCTTATTTAATTTTAATAATGACTGTTGCAAATTTTAAGTATTTTCTATATTATTATTTTACCATCATAGTCATATTTTAATTCTTTACTACCGAAATAAATGCTGTTTCAAAAAATAAAAAAAGACTTGGGCGGCTCCTGTGGCTCAAAGGAGTAGGGCACTGGCCCCATATGCCGGAGGTGGAGGGTTCAAACCCAGCCCCGGCCAAAAACTGCAAAAAAAAAAAATTAAAAAATAATAAAATAAAATAAAAAAAGAGGGGCGGCGCCTGTGGCTCAAAGGAGTAAGGTGCCAGTCTCATATGCCGGAGGTAGCAGGTTCAAACCCAACTCTGGCCAAAAACTGCAAAAAAAAAAAAAAAAAAAAAAAAAAGATAATCGGATGGCAACAATCTGGATGTGTTTAAAAAAAAAAAAAGATGAATGGTGAGTTCACAGGAGATGCCATGCAGGTGACACTCAGAGCACCGACATGGGAATGGATACGAGGTCGTAAGAAGAAACGGTGGATTTACCAGGGTTGGCTTCAGGTCGCCTGTCATTCATTCTCACGTGACCTCCTCCAAGATTCATTTCTACAGGGATGAAAATCTCACTGGAGGGATGCTCTCTTAGCCCCAAAATGTATCTTGATTATTATATAAGGGTGTCCATAAAGTTCACATGCAATTTAAAATACATCCAGACTTAAAATTTCAAATCGCACGTGAACTTTGTGGACACCCCTGTATAACAATCAAGATACATATTAAACTATTTTTAAATTGAACACAAACTTTATGGACCAAGGTGGTCTAAATTCTCTGGAAGGAGAAAAGAAACCAACACCTGTTGAGCCTCTGCCGTATGCCTTATGTTCTACTTTGATGCTGTCATCCTCTGTGATTAAGGTGATCATGTTATTTATTGTCAAAACTTGGACTCTTTTGAGAGTGAAAGGGCGACAGGTGTAATTGAGGTTGTCCTAGGCAAATAGGGATGGGTGGTCACCCTCCTTATTATCCTATGGCCACTTTGAGTTGTATGTAGTTTTGTGATCATTTTAGAGACAGGGAAACTGAGGTTCAAAAGTCAATTGACTAAGATCACCCAGTTAGTGAGAGTCATGGCCAAGAGGTGGGATTCAAACCCGGCTCTGCCTAACGCTTGAGTCCAGCCACTGCTCGTTTGGTTCCTGATTCACCGGCACAAGCTCTGCACAGTCGTTTCCCTTACTGTGGCCTGACAGGCTCTCTTCTCGTCAAACACCGTGACAAGCCCAGCTGGAAGCCTGTCTCAACACAGATAATTAGATGTGTGATAACTGTACCCCTGCCAGCAGTGACAGGGAGCCAGCTGTTGTAGGAGCCTTTGGAGCCATGACATGCTTGGGATGACTTAGATGCTGCATGCGGGCTGTCCATAGACCCCTGTTTGCTGGCTTTGTCATCAGAGCCTATCAGATGAGGCTACACAGCTTGGCAAATTATGAGGACTGGGAAGGGGATTCTGAGGGCTCACAGGGCGCCCAGTGGCCACAGAGTCAATCAAAGGAGTTTGGGATTAGAAATGCCTAGGGTTAGAAGAAGTAATAGAAGGAATTGAAGGGACACTATTCTGGATTACAGAGAAAGGTCTAAAGAAGCTTCTAACTTAAGAAAGGGTGGCAGGGTAGTGAGGTTAACCAAAGACCCAGATGAGCCACTGGCTACCAGGAGGTGACTAGAGCAGAGGAGGGGGCGGGACAGGATAACAAAAATAGGTTGATGGCTCTGAAATTTCTCACCTGTTGAATGTGTCTCCCTCTAACCCCAGTTTGATGTCAGGGGGCATGTGCTGAGGGTGTCCGTCATATCTCAGCGTGGTCATCCTGGGTCTGAGTGTTATTTACTGTGGGGCTCATTCAAACCAAAAGTTTTTAAGGCATGACTCTGCAGGTCCAGTTGCTCTGAGAAGTCTCTTGGGGGAACAAGACGGGGTCCTTGAAGACCAGGGCATGGATTCTTAGAAACCACTGATACACACCTGAATTTTTTAGTTGAGTTTTAATGACACAATTAATACATGCATGTGTTCTCTTTGTCAGAAACTTAGACTGTGGCAGATAAAGCTAATAGCCCTCAAACCAGGTTCTTACGCCTCCTCCTGAGATGTGACTGTTAGCTTAAATCAATTTGGGTTATATCTATCCAGACTCTTTTCTGTATATTTACATTCATATATGACCTTGAAGTAAATGTATTTGTTGTATCTTTCTTTTGAAGACTTGGAAGGCCTTTTAATTTAAATTCTATATTTACGTGCAATCTCAAATTTATAGAAAACTGTCAAGAATAGTACAAGTAATTTCTACATATGCTGTCTCATTTATTAATTATTTATATTTTGTCCCATTTGGTTTCTCATTCTCTATATTAAATAGTCCTACATATGTGTGTTTTTTTGTTTTGTTTTGTTTTCTTCTGATCTACCTGGGAGTTAAGTTGGGGTCATGGTCCCCATTTACCCCTGACTATTTCAGTTTGTGTCTCCCAGAACATTCTTTTACATATGCCTAGTATGATTATCCAAATGCGAAGTGTACCAAGGAGCCAACGCTATTGTAATCCAGATTTCATTAATCCAGCCACTACTTTTCTCATTCCCTTTTCTTAAACAACAGAGGCTTTGTATTGCAATCAGTCATGTACCTTTATCTTTATTTTTTCAATGTGTTAGTGGGTGTAGATGGCCCAGTATCACCAGCACAAGACTGGGACTCCACAGCATAAGTATTTACTCCTTTCTCCATTGATGTGCACTCCAGCTATTTCCTACTTTTGTCATCTCACAGATCCTCAAACTGCATAATAGTGGGTGTTGTTTTGAATTACTGTTCTGACTACACACAGTGAGAACAAATAGGGACTTACTGTGTTGAGAGAAGTTCCTTCAAAAGGAGTTAATAGGACAGTGGGTCCTGCTGTAGTCCTACTGCTTTGAGAGGCTGAGATGGGAGGATTGCTTGAGTCCAGGAGTAAAAGACCAGCCTGAGCAACATAGTGAGACTTCATCTCTAGGAAAGATAAAAAAATTACCTGGGCATGGTGGTACACACCCATAGTCCCAGCTGCTTAGAAGACTGAGGCAAGAGGATGGTTTGAGCCCAGGAGGTGGAGGCTGCGGTTGGCTACGAGGAGCTGCTCTTCAGCCTGGGAAATAGAACTAGACTCTATCCCCCACCCTCCAAAAAAGAAACTAATAAAGATATACTCCTGATTCACACCATGCGGGATCAAGGTATGAAAGCAGCATAATTATTCAGCGTTTTCCAGCTGATAATGGTATCATACGTTGGGAAGAAAAAATTAGAAAGTTCTTGGTGAAGAACCATTCTTAGGGAAAGAGTTAACATTCAATGGTATCATTTTCTGGAGCCAGCAATGTCTTAGGTAACTTTCACCAGAATGCAGGGTGCTTGCCTACTCTGAAGACCTTTTGATGGAAACAGCGAGCCCTTACACCCCATCCAGACTCACATCCAAGTCAAAGCAATGTTCTCTGGAGCAGGACACTCTTCTCTTGTACATTTAGCAAACTTCCACGGGGGGGAAAGTTTGCTATTTCTGCTTAGTGTGAAGCATTCATACCATCTGGGCTGGCTGGATTTCAACAAAGATAGTAAAGAAACATTTATCAAGAAAAATCAAAGTTGGTCTTGCCAACTGTGGTCTTGAGAGATTTGCTTCCTTGATATATTTGTGGCCCTCTTACTGCTGGGAAACATGACTTTGACAAGCTTCAGGAGGGACGGCCCTGTGGGTCTTAGCCTGAAGCTACTGTCAACTGCTCATGATAGAGAGGTTTTAGTAGTCCAAGCTCTTAGAGACGTGAATGCAAACAGTCTCCAAGTCAATTCCACTTTATCCTTTTCCACAGACTTCTTTGGTAAGAGGATAGACTCAAAAGAGCAAGTGGAGTCATACCACTATGAAGGATGTTTGGTTCTGGTAGATGCCCAAGGAAAGGTCATTCTTAAACTATTTATTAGTCGTGGGGCCAGCACAGTGGCTCACGCCTATAATCCTATCACTCTGGGAGGCCGAGGCGGGTGGATTGTTTGAGCTCAGGAGTTTGAGACCAGCCTGAACAAAGGTGAGACCCCCATCTCTACTAAAAATAGGAAAAAGACAGAAACAAAAACTGACTCACCATGGTGGTGCATGCGTATAGTCCCAGCTGCTCGGAAGGCTGAGACAAGAGGATTGCTTGAGCCCAAGAGTTTGAGGTTGCTGTGAGCTATGATGATGCCAGGACACTCTACCCAGGGTGACACAGTAAGACTTTATCTCAAAAAAACAAACAAACAAAAAGCCAAACCATTAGTCTTGAAGTGTGCCGCTCCAGAACAGAACACACTTGTCTTGCAAAGAGCACTCTGATAGGGCTGTGAAGTTCTAAACTTACAACAGAAGAATTTTTTCCCCAATGACTATCCTTGCATGTGGTG
Source organism: Loris lydekkerianus (assembly GCA_963574355.1). NCBI lineage: Eukaryota > Metazoa > Chordata > Mammalia > Primates > Lorisidae > Loris > Loris lydekkerianus. The sequence goes on along the minus strand of CAUYPK010108263.1, from coordinate 33,998 downwards.
GTGGTGGTGGTGGGGGGGGGGGGATTACCAGAAGGAAGAAAGATGAGCTGTTCCCACTTGCATATGTGTTGCTAATCAACCAGACAGGTTTCTGGCACTTCAGGGTGTCTCAGATCATGTGTTTATGCAGCTCACTAGGTGATAGATGTGTCATTCCAAGATCTCTAGAAACAGGCACGTGCTATTTTTCTTGGAAGGCTTAAGAGACAAGAGAAAGGAACAGTTGGAGATTGTATTCCATGGGGGATGTACAAGAAATTGTCAATCTCTAGAACCACATGACTTAATGTGTGTCCTATGAACTGTCAGTGTCAGTATCACAGGGGACATGGTTGAAAAGCAAATGAGCAGATCTCACTCCGGACTTTTGACATCAGAATCTACAAGGGTGTGTGTGTGTTGGGGTGGGGTGCTAGGAATCTGTGTCTCACAAGCCCTGTGAGCGAGTCTTACATGCACTAAGGTTTAAGAAACACTTCTCTTAAAGTATTCCTGTGGAAAGGTCGAATGCATTGTTCTCAAGAAGAAAAACACAGGTTGTTCCATTTGACCTAGGGAAATGGTTAAGTCTTCATAATAAAAATGGGCAAATGTGAAAGAGGGCACTGAATGTGAATAATGATAATGAAATAGCAATAATATAATTAATATATTTGTATAATTATATATATATATATAATGCAATAATGAAATAGCAGTAATATAGTTAACATTTATTTATTGAGTATTTTCTAAGTTCCAGGTTCCATGTATATTCTTTATCTAATTTTACTCTTACAACAAGCCATTTTATTGATCAAGAAATTGACGTTCAATTGTGGGATATAACTGCTAGGTAAGGTGCAGACCCTGACATCTTGTACCTCTGTATCCCTGACACTGTACAGCCTGGTTTCTGTCTGATTAGAAATCAATTATATTTTAAATACATTTTTACATACTCCTTGAGGACGGGATCAACATCTTATTTTGTCCCTTGCATCACCAGTGTCTAGCAGAACAATTAGCACATAGTAGGGACCTGCTTGTTGAAGTTAAATGATCAAAGCAGAAGAAGAAAAATTGGTTGCTTTTGGTGCAAAAATGAAGTGAAACTTGCAAGCTGAGTTGGAGGAGGAATTTGCCCTGTGGATAAAGGGAAGAAAATGCCATATTGCTGAAATGCAGAAAAATGTCAGTGTTAGTGCAGAATAAGTTACTACTTGCATTCTAGTACTCCACCCACCTCCTTTATTTTCCCATCTCCTTTATTCAGTACCAACACCTTATTAGCTATATGATTTCAGGCAAATCAGTCATATTGTTTTTTGGCAATAGTCAGCTGCTTGGGTGTAGAAGATAAAGAGCAGATATTTGAATTTAAGTAGGGCTGGGGGTTTGCCAGATCAATAAAATGGAAGGAAAAGGGGACAAAGGAGTTGAAGGCATTTTTGAGGGAGAGGTTATAATGCACCATGAAATCTAAGCTGGGGATGAACAGAGTAATTGCAAGAGAAAAAAGAGAGATTGAGAGAATGTATTGGATACAAAACACTGATAGGAAAGGGGGGAAGACAATGGGGTACATGAAACTGAGGCTGAGCAGGTGGCATACTTGAACTTAGTGGGATAATAAGCTCCAGGGTGTAACATGGGAGAGGATGACTCTGATCAGATGGAAGCAAAGGTTGGAGGAATTGAGAGGAATTGAGAGGGTTCTTCTCCGTTCCAACATTCATTTTGTTCTAATTTGTTTTTCTTGTCTTCTTGAATTTATAGAACTCTTGGTTTTATTGTCTTATTGCACTTAGGGAACACTATGAAAAAGTCTTGACTAATGGGTATGGTGATGGATATATTTGTCTTATTCCTGACTTTAATGGGATTGCATTTATCACGAACTGTGGTGCTATTATTTCATATAGCCTTAATCCTGTTAAGAAAGTTTCCTGCTATTTCTAGATAACTGCAATGATTTTATCGTTTTCTTCTTTCACCTATGAATATGATGTATATATTAAAAATGGATTTCCTAAGATTGAACCATCTTTGCATTCTTGGTAGAAGTCATTAGAAGATAGTTTGTTTTAAAGGCTGGCATGGTGGCTCACGCCTATAATCCTTAGCACTCTGGGAGGCTGAGGCAAGTGGATCACTTGAGCTCAGGAGTTTGAGACCAGCCTGAGCAAGAGCAAGACCCCATTTCTAAAAATAGCTGGACATTGTGGCGGGTGCCTATAGTCCCAGCTGCTTGGGAAGCTGAGGCAAGGGGATCACTTGAGCCCAAGAGTTAGAGGTTGCTATGAGCTATAATGCTATGGCACTCTACCAAGGGTGACAAAGTAAGACTATCTCGAAACACAAACAAACAAACAAACAAACAAAAACAACCGAATTTGATTTAATTTGGATTGAATATATTGCCTTGGATTTTTCTATCATAGATGAAATGCTTGGCATTTTATCCTCTTTAGGAGCTATTCAACTGTCATTTATTAGTCTTCTTCCCTTGACTATCTGTGTTATGGGCTTTTGAATCAACTCCTAATTCACTTCTTCCTGTTTCTCCAGTCTGATGGTTTGTTCTCCCTTATCCATTTTATGGCCGGTTGCATCTACATTGCTGATTCTCTAAGTTGGTCTTATAAACTTATAGGGTGTTGTTGATTGGGGGTGAAGTCTGTAGTGTTGCTGTTATTTCTCCAGCCTTCTCTCTATGGGTTGTCTGAGTGCTGATAATGGGTGATAAATGAATAATAGATCCACCTTGGCTTAAAGGGTAACTATTTGCTGCTTTTTTTTTTTTTTTTTTTTTTTTTTTTTTTTTTTATCTTTTTGAATTTAGGTGAAATTCATGTAACATAAAATTAAGCATTAACCATTTTTTAGTGTACAATTCAGTCACATTTATAGTACATGCATAGTGTTGTGTAACCATCATCTCTGTCTAGTTCCAAGAAATTTTCATTAGCCCTGACGGAAGCCCCGTATCACTAAGTGGTGACTTCCTCCCTCCAACCCCCTGCAACTAGCTATGTGCTTTCTGTGTCTGTGGATTTACCTGTTCTGGATGCGTCATATCAGTAGAGTCATACAATATGTGACCTTTTGTGCCTGGATACATGAATGTTTATAGCAGGACAATTCAAAACAGCCCAAAAGTGGAAATGACTCCACTGATGAATGGATAAACAAAATGTGAGATGCCCAAACAACAGAATAATATTCAGCCATAAAAAGGGATGAAGTACATACTATGTTGTGGTGAACCTTGGAAATGTTATGCTGAATGAAAGAAGCCAGTTCTACAGGCTTGGTAATAAATAGACTTCGAGAATTTTCAGTTCATCTTAGGGGTGGCATGGGGATAGCAGTATGAAAGTGGGCAATCAGTTTTTAACCAATATAGAACAGAGTTTATCTCTTACCAGCTCATCTCCTTTTGTATGCTTCTTAAGCTATTGATGTTAATACAATTAAAATTCCCATTTAACTAAGTGTGATGCCAAGGACACTTCCACAGGTTCCACAGCCATCGTTGGGTGGTGCTTAAACATTCTGAGCATGACTAATGCGGAAACTTTTTTTTCTGTTTTAGTAAGAGATGCTAAAAACCTTGTACCCATGGACCCCAATGGCTTGTCAGATCCCTACGTAAAACTGAAACTGATTCCTGACCCCAAAAGCGAGAGCAAGCAGAAGACCAAAACCATCAAGTGCTCCCTCAACCCTGAGTGGAATGAGACATTTAGATTGTAAGTTGAAATCATCATAGCCCAGCACGGGTGGTGGAGGAGGGTTATGGGCTGCCGGAGAGCAGGGAGCTCCTCTCTGAGCTTCTGTGCCCTTCCTTCCCTGCCTGCTCCTCCCTTCCTTATTCTCTCCTTTCTCTCCCTTCTCTTCCATCTGCATTTTTGTATTGTGAGCCAGGAAAAAATTAGAACTGTTAATTATTTACTAGAGTTGAAAATGCCTGTGGTATGGGGCTAGTGGGTAGGTAGGAGACAGTGTGTTGTGTTGCTAGGTGAAGACGAGTTGTGGGATCAAGGATGAATCTCAGCAAACGGGGACGTAACCTGCAGAGTAGGGTGACAGCCTCTCTAGGGCTGAGTTTGTGGGTGATGCTGGGCCTGCAGCTTGCTCTGCGCAGGTCTCCCTGGCAAAGAGAATCTGAGAATCTCTTTTTGATGCATCTAGACTATATCAGGTGTTAATTATATAGAATGGCCAATTTATTATGCATACACTGTGTGTAACAAGCTTTATTGGCTCATTTCATTCCCAATTTATCCATAAGGCAGGTAGGGGTTAAAGAATGTGCTCAAAATCCCATAGCAAATCTGAGTGGAGTGGGCCTCAGCCCCAGGTGGTCAGCATGCTGTACCCCCATCCCCATTTCCCTCCCTCACGGCAGAAGTGGGCTTGATTTAAGCCCCAATCAGGTCATGCCTCAGAACAGTTTCCCCAGAGAAACACCAACAAGATTTTTCTTTTTTCTTTTTTTTTTTTTTTTTAGCATGTATAATGTTTTTTTTTTTGTTTGTTTGTTTGTTTTATTGTTGGGGATTCATTGAGGGTACAATAAACCAGGTTACACTGATTGCTTTTTTTAGGTAAAGTCCCTCAACAATATTTTTCTTTTCTGTTTTTTTCCTTTCCTTTCCCTTTCCTTTCCTTTCCTTTCCTTTCCTTTCCTTTCCTTTCCTTTCCTTTCCTTTCCTTTCCTTTCCTTTCCTTTCATTTCATTTTTTTTCTTTCCCCCTCTCCTTCCTCCCTTTCTCCTCCCCACCCCATCCCTTTCCTTTTCTTTTCTTTCTTTCTTTTTTTTTGACAGAGTCTCACTCCGTTGCCCTGGGTAGAGTACTATGGCATCACAACTCAGAGCAACCTTCAACTCCTGATCTCAAGAGTTTAGTAGAGACAGGGTCAGGCTGGTCTCAAACTCCTGAGCTTAAGCAATCCACCCACCTTGGCCTTCCAGAATGCTAGGACTTTTCTTTCTTTCTTTCTTTTTTTTTTTTGTTGAGAGAGAGTCTCACTCTGTCACACTGGGTAGAGTGCTGTGATTTCATAGCTCACAGCAACCTCAAACTCTTGGGCTCAAGCAATCCTCTTGCCACAGCCTCCCAAGTAGCTGGGACCACAGGCACCTACCACAACACATAGCTAGTGTTTCTATTTTTAGTAGACCTGGGTCTTGCTCAGGTCAGTCTTGAACTCCTGAGCTCAAGCAATCCACCCATTTCAGCTCCTGAAGCAGTAGGATTATAGGTGTGAGCCACCGCACTTGGCCAAGATTTTCTTCATATATCTCCTCAACCTCATCCTGAAATACACACACATATGCACCCAACTATGTAATTGATATCTCTATATTTCTTATATTGACTGTCAATAAGAGTTCCCAAACCATGAACCCTATTAATTCATAAGATAGCCAAAGTGGCTAGAACAGCACCAGTTGGAGCTGGTTGAGGGCTCCTGCCTATTTAAGAGGAAAAGCTCTGCCTCCCTGGAGAGCCAGCCTGGGATGGAAACTGAGCATGTTTCTCACAGTAGCTTGTAATTTTAAAAAATCTCTACCTCCAGGTCTTGTCCTCCTGTCACATTTCTTCTGCTTGAAAAATCACTACAACCTCATCTGACTTATCTTTTCTCTCTTTGCAGTCAACTGAAAGAATCGGATAAAGACAGGAGACTGTCCGTAGAGATTTGGGATTGGGATCTGACCAGCAGGAATGACTTCATGGGATCTCTGTCGTTTGGCATTTCTGAACTGCAGAAAGCTGGCGTTGATGGCTGGTAAGGGAGATGTTGCTGGGAAAGAGACAATGCAGCTGCTCCATCAAACGTGGGCTCATGGACCTTTTTCTTTTTCTCCTAAAAGTGAAATACTTAAAACAGAGTCCCAGAGTGGTAGCTGCTAGATCGGATCATCCTCACAGACATGTTTTATTTGCTTCTCATGTTAAAAAAAAAAAAAAAGGAGAGGAAAAAAATTAATTACAAATCTGAACCTTGAGTTAGTTAAAATTCTGGGGCTTGGAAGGCAGCCATTGAGAACCATTGAACAGTTAATCCCCCCTTTAGACAGGATGTGGATTTTCTATTTGTCACAGTCCTTTTCATGCCCTATTTTATTACATCTGCCCCACTTTACACAATTATGTGATTTGACTGGGCCCATGGGCATTACAGCGTTGTCACAATTTACTCAAAAGATATGAGCAAATTGGGAGTTCTAGGCAAGCCCAAGAATCATGGTCTTGTTCAGCTTCAGTGTTTTCTATGTGCTGAAGTTTTTGCTTTGCTTCCATCTCATGGCAAAAACAAAAACCGAAACGGTCCTCCAAATTACTAGCCGTGGTGGCAGCTGTTTCACAGTTATCTCAGGAAAGGAATCAGAAGACATAGTCCAACCTGGCGCTGTAATGTGGGGGGAATGGTGATTAGGGCTCCTATTATTTCTATAAGATAAATTGTCTCATTCTGAATTGTCTCCTTCAGGACTTTTTCAGTTATAAGTGAAAGAAAATAAAAATCTAACGGGTCTAGCAAGAAAGAGAATGTACTATCTGAACCACACACACATGTCCTTTCTCCATTGTTCACCTTACAATGTCCCATCTCTGTTCTATATGTACCATAAGCTTTTCTCCAGATACATAGAAGATGCCAAAATAATGTATATATTGTAAGGAAAAAACTGTATTAAATTAATACTCAAGTCACATTTGACTTTCACAGTTACAAGAGGTGCTCAATGCGGCCTGCATTCATCTTTTGTTATTGGTATGAATTGAGTATTACAATCTTAAATACAGTTTTTTCTTTCACAAAAGGTGTATACATGTTTTGACACCTTCTGCATATGGAGTGTCTGGGAGCGTCTGGTCGCTAGAGACACATCAAGTACAGACAGACACACCCTGGTGGAGCTTGGCTTATGGCCAAGGGCTGGGATGGGAACATCAACTTCAAACAAGAACTGATAGAAATAAAAAAGCACTATGATGAGAGACAGGAATAAGACAGGGGTGAGCCCCCTGAAAGAGTTGTATAAATGCATAATTCACAAATGATTAAGAACACAGTTTTCAAAGAGTAGATAAAGAGCATTTGTCAAGGTTGTCCTCAAATGAGGAAGCAGCAGAGGGAAGGGCTGATTCTACAGCTTTGGGATGTTTGCACAATAAGTAGAAGGAATGCTGAAATAACTGCCCTATTAAATATAAAACCAGCTGTTAAACAGGGCATTAGAATCATAATCTTTGGGGTGGTCTTGTCCGTCAGACTGAAAAAAAAAAGGTGTCACCCAGGTTTTCTAAAAGTTAACATCTATATTTGCAAACTAGGGAGGCCAGCTGGGCCTGACTCCCCGTTGAATAAAAAGTTAAACAAAGTTACAATGAGGAAGGAGATACCTAATTTTAAAAAGCTCTGCTCTGACATGACATTAAAAGGTCACACAGTCATCCTTTTTTGTTTTTCCCCCCCTCCAAGTTTTGCATTTTTTCCCTAAGGTATGGATGATTTATCTTTGCATGGGGTCTACCTCATTCACCCAGAGTGGGCGGGGTTTTTTTGTTTTTTTTTTTCCCTCTGTAAGTCAAGTTCAAAGAGGTTAAAGAGAAAGTGAGTATGATCCCCAGGAGGTATAATGATAATAATTATAATAACAATAGCTACCACTTACTGACTCTCACTAGATGTCAAGCATTGGGCTGAACGTTTCCAGGTGTCACAGAGTCACACATTTACACAGCACTAATCAGATGTGTAGAAAAAATGTAGCTTCTTCGTTTGCACTAAGGGACTTAGACATTCTCCTATAGTGCTGTGACCTCACGGTGGCGTAGAAGTAGCCCTTTGCTGCATGAGACACCTGCTAGTCTTCCCTGCTGCAGAGGAGCCCTGTTACCGGGTCCCAGACCAGTGCCCACTGAGGCAGAGCTGGTCCTTCTTGGCTTGGGGGTGTTGGGTTCTGGCTTCATCCTGAGTCCCTGGTCCTAGCCTGTTGCCTCCTGTGACATCTTTCCACACAGTACCCTCTCTGTCCCACTCCCAGGCCACTCTCAGCACTTCCAGGACCCCTCATTTCTGAGTTTCCTTCACGGAGAGCTGGTTGCAGGAGGAGGACGGCGGGGTGGTGGTGATACTGCCCTCCATGTAGGCAGGTCTCTGGCCAGGGCTCCAACTGTGCGTTCTCCCCATGTAACCCACCCACCTCCTCTCCTTCCTCCTCCTCAAGGTTCTCCAGGCCCCAAGGGTGGGCCTTCGCCTACACGTGCCACATCTTCACCCTGGGCTGGCACCTGCCTTGTCTACTCCCCTGAAGCAGATGGCAGGGAACAGACGGGTAAAAATGGCTTAACAACAAGGGGTGGTCAACAATCCCTTAATTCTTCCACTAATTCTATATGGGAATCATTATTCCTAAGGATCAGAGTAGTTGAGCAATGTGTGACAGTGCTGGAGTTCAGGCCCCAGTCTCGGTAATGCCAGAGCCTAAGCATGTACAGATCCCATCCTGCCTCCTGATATGGGTAGGCCAAGGGCTAGCGCAGTGTTTTCCAACCTTTTTCTCTCATGGCACGCTTGAACCTATGGTTAAACTTCTGCGGTACACTTAAATTATGTTGATCAAAAAAAAAAAAAGAGTGAAAAAAGAATGTACTGACTGTGCTTTGAACTTCTTTTGAAAGTAATTTAATTAATAATCTTTAAAAATTTTCATGTTCCCACCTAAGCTCCTCCTGTGGCACATGTGACGTGGCACCCCATTGAAAATCGTTGGGCTGGAGAGTAGACAGCTAGGATTTGACCTGGGCTTTTCTAGCTGGGCGAGGCTTTGTGACTGCAGACAGCTAGCTTCACCCCTGTGCTACAGCCTTCTCTGTGGGGATTATCCCATTCATCAGACCTATTATGGTGCCCCTATCCACTGTCTGCTGCTGTGGGTAGTTGTAAATTTGATGAAAAACTCCGTCGGAGGGGAACTTTTGCGAAATAAAAGCCCTCTTCAGATTTTGCAGATAAAAGTCCCCTGCAGATTTAGAGACCAGACTTCCATGATGCCGTCTTGGCTCTAAATGTATCAAATCCTAGATATTGGGGTTCTTGCCCTGGGGGTTCTTTGAACACCCTGTCATCTCGGGCGGGTCCCATGCCCTCTCTGAGATTCAGTTTCCACATCTGGGCAGAGCCTGGCTCCTCCAGCTCTTCTGTGCTGTAATTCCAGACCGTGTGGCGGAAGCAGCTGTGAGAGGTCCCAGATGTGCTGCTCCAGCCCCGGGCGCCTGGGCTGCCTCTTTGCCACTTGCTCTCTGTTTATTGTCATAGCCTCTCCTTTGTTTCTAATTTTGTTCATCTACACCATCTCCTTTCTTTCCCCTTGATTTTCCCATCTATTTTACTTATTTATTTTCTTCCAAAAGATTCTGTGTTTTATTTCGTGGTTGTCATTGAATCTCAGTTGTGTAGTTTGCTAATTTATTTTTTTCTCCTTTTACCTTACTCTGCTCTTTAAAGTAATGAACAACAAAAATTCGAGGGAATAAACATTTCCTCAAAGTTTTGGTTTATTACTTTCTGGCGTTTTATTGCTTCCTTCAAGTCTACGGTTGTGTTTTTTAATTTCCTTCGTAATATGCTTTTCTTTAGACATGTTTTTTTAACCTCTAGAATTAGCTTTTCATTTAAATTTTTATTATTAGTGTGCAATTATCATTTTAGTGCTTTCTAATAAGAGAATATGGCCTGTGCACTTTTCTTTCTTTTTTTCTTTTTTCTTTTCTATTTTGTTTTCGATTTAGCTGGGTATTTGTTCAAAGTTGCTAAATATCCTGTGAACATTTTAATAAAAAGGTATTCATATTTACTATTTGTAGGATGTGCATTTTAACATTTATTCGTACTATAACATCCAGATCTTCTATGCCTTCATACTTCTTGTTTGCTTCAGCTAAATATATAGTGCTTATTAAGTTTCTCCCAGCAAAATTGTTGAAAATCATTTTTTTTTATTTCTATTGATTTTTGTCTTATATGGATGTGGCAATATTATTAGCCACATAGCTCTTCAGCTGTAACTATGGTGGCATAACGTTGTCTTTGTTGCAGTTAATGCCTTTCCCTATAATTTTACCTGGTTGCTGGCATTTATTCTTTCATTGAATACACACAGTGAACACCTGCTGTGCCGAGGAAACACTAATGAGCAAAACAGACAAGAATCCTTGGCCTTGTGGAGTTTTCTTTCCAGTTGGAGAAAAAGAAACAAATCTTTTTAAATGAACAATAACAAAGCATAGCATGTTTGAGGCCGATAAGTGCTTTCTAGAAAAGTATTAACAGATAAGAAACGGGGATAGGGAATGCTGAGGGGAGTGGTATTCTGATTTTATAGAACGCTCAGGAAAGAATTCACTGAAAAGAGAATGTAGACCCAAGACCCGAAGGGGTGAGTCATATGAATATCTTGGAGAGAGTGTCCGGGACAGAGATGGCAAGTGCAAAGGCCCTGAGACAGAAGTGTGCCTGGCAGTGTGAGCATCAGTAAGGTACTTGTGCAGCCAGAGCGAGATCAATGAAGAGGTGGGATGGGGGGGCACTCAGCAGATCCTGCGAGGCCTGTGAGGACCTCGCCCTCTACGCTGAATAACATGAGGAGCCAAGGAATGAATGAGATCTGATTCGCCTTTGAAGGAGTCCTCTCTGGTTGCAGAGTGGTAGATCCTTTTTGCTTCATAGATACTTCCCCATTATTTTGTGTTTCATCTTTCTATCTCCCTTGGTCTTGCATAACACGGTACTGGCTTTTTTAAAAAATAGAAAATGAAAAACTGAAAGTCATTTTTTTCCCCCATAAGGAAATGTTTTAACGTATCTGGTTCTAATCGCCGTGCTTCTCTATTGGTGTGTCTGTTTCTAATGCGTTTTTTTTTTTCCTTCTTTCCTATTTCACTTTTTTTCCCCCCTCTCCTTCTGAACATATAACTATCATCTTAAATCATTGTTATCTTACAGTTATGTTTTTAAGCTTTCTTTTATTCCTACTGATAATGACATTTTGGTCTTATTACAAAAAAAAGAACAAAACAATAAATAAATAACTAAGGCTTCAGAATTGGACTTCCTGGGTTAGAATTTTTACTCCACCCCTTGCTAGCTGTGTGCCCTTGGGCAGGTTACTTGGCCTTTCTGTGCTTTGTTTCCTCATTGGGAGATAATTATGATAATTATGTCACAGGATTATTGTGACATCAAATTAGTTCATATAAGGGAGGTGCCCGATGACTAGTAAAAAGCACTCAGTAAGCATTAGACATTATAGTTAATTGAATAATTCTTAGAAAAATATAAATAAGCAATCATAAAATACTATGCAGAATCCCATTGCTCAGAGATAACCACTCTTGGCACTATTTTGAGTCTGTGTATATGTGGGTGTGTCTGTATGTGTATGAAATAAAAATGAAATCTTACTGTGCGTACTGTTTGGTAGCCTGTATTTTTCACCTGAACATGCATTAGGAACCTTTTTCTCTGTCTTTCCCTAATCTTGGGCAACTTCATTTTTAATAGCTTCATATGGTCCATTCTATGGGTCTGCCACAATTATTGAATCATGTTCTTGTTATGAGGTCTGCAATGCTATAAAGTACAAAATAATAATTAAATATATTAATTTAAATAATAAATAATAATTAAAAATAATTCTGCAACAAATGTAACTGTAGTGAAACCTTTGTGCACAGCTTTAATTATTTCTTAATAAATTCCTAAGCCTGGAATTGATGGCTTTGAGATTATATACATTTTTCAAGTATTTCCCAAAATGTCCTACAGTTTTTTGATCAATCTATATTCTTCTCCATGTTGTATAAAACTTTTTGTTTTATCCACACTTGCCATCATTTGGTATTGCAAATTTGAAAGATATGATGCAAATGGCTATATTCTCTATTTTCCATTTTCTCATTGATTTATAAGAACTTTTCACATAAGAAGGATATTGATGCGCTTTTCTGACATATATGTTGGAGTATTCCTCCTTTTCATGTTGTATATCAATTTTTTTGTTTGTTTGTTTGTTTGTTTTGCAGTTTTTGGCCGAGGCTGGGTTTGAACCCACCACCTCCAGCATATAGGGCCAGCATCCTACTCCTTTGAGCCACAGGCGCTGCCCCAGTATATCAATTTTAACAGCATGCATTTTTCTTAGTGGCATATAAAGCATTCAGTTCCAACTCCACCCTAACATCATAAATATCAAGCAAATTGCCAGAATTTATCAACTTTGTTTCTGATTCACTAACTGTCATCTGATTCCTCATTGGTTCTTTTTGTTTGAATGACTATGTTTTTATATATCCTGGTATCTTTCTCTGTTTGCCTATCCTGGTATCTTTCTCTGTTTGCCCATCCTTATAGACGGGTGAGCCCAGAAAAGATGAGTGTCCTTGTTCTAATCTTTCATATTCAGATAAAAGGAGAAAGGAGTCTTTTGTGATCGTTTGTATTTGGAGTTCTACTTTCTCAGATCAGGACTCCTTTTCCTGAATTACGTGGGAGGGGGACAGCTGGAGACAGATCCTAGCAGCAGCCTGACTGCCCGGAGAGAGAGGCATCTTCCTGGAATTGGTTTTGTGCATTTCAAAGTTAGAAGGGATCCTTGTTCCTCTTTGTAAACTGGCACGAGTGTCCTTATTTGGAGGATGTAGTGGCAGCATCCTTCACTTACCATGTGGTGTACCGTCCCTTGCCTGCCATTCCAGCTGGCGTTTCATGTTACCTCCCAAATACGGGTAGGAGTTGGTGACCCTCATCCAATTCCTGGCAGTCTGACCCAGGGGTTGTTAGTTGGGCTCTGTTTGGGTTCCCTTTACTGATGACATCTTGTAAATACCTCCTTTATCTGTATTTTCTCAAAGATGAGAACCCAAATGATTTTATTTACTTATTTATTTTTTTAGAATTTCAGCTCTTTTTCCCCCCCTTTATTCTCAGACCTTGCAGGGATGAACCAGAGGACTTTAGTTAGTAGATAGTTAGGGCATAAATAATATTGAGTTGTACCCTGAGAAAGCCATTCTTTTGTCAGTACTTCAATTCTTCAGATTACGGAAAGAGAAGGTGTTGGAGTGTTCTGGTATATCTTTAACACTTTTTAAAGTGTTACTTGCTCTTTGCTGATCTCCCATTACAAAGGAAGGTGGGTGGGTGGTGCAGGCTTTAGCGCAGAGCTTTTGGTAAGCAACATCGTTTACTTGGATTTGAATAACATTGATTTGCATTTGTTTATCTTTTCGGGCTTTTTCTCTTTTACAGCTACTTCCTACTTGTAACAAATGATACTGGATTTCTTTTCTAAGAAGAGATCTAAAATGTCCTTTAAAACTGAATTTATTATAAAAATCCAATGTTTTAACGAGAAGTACTGAGTCAAAATAATACATGCGCAGTTTAGCAAAATCCACAAAGGTAGCATGAGAATAGATAACATTTCCCAAACACAGCTCTGGATTCTCCTTCTATTACATTAATTTGCAGAAATTTCTGGAAGTTCCTGCCATGTGTTTAGCATTCTGCTTGATTTCCAGCAAAGATACAGATGTTCTCTTATTTTTATATTTCTTTTGGTAATTTCTGTGGAAATTTGGAAGAAGAGAATTGAATAGTAAATGTGGAGGCATAAAGGCTCAAACTCTCATCTCCATCTCAATGGAGAAAAATAGTACTGTAGATTTGTGTTAGGGATTATCTTTGGGAGTGAGGAGTTTTAGGGTCTCTTTATCCCCCATGACTCAAAATGTCCTTAGAATGTTCCTTTTCCTTCCTTGCTCTTATCCTGTCACCAGCTGGAAACACCTTTGTGGTCAAGAAGCAAACTGAAACCATCATGTGTATTAGAGTGAATTAGTAGCAGTAGTAACAATGCTGCTGCTGCTGCTTATTGAACGCTTGCTGGACGCCGAGCGCAGTGCTTATCGTTTTACGTGCATCATTACACTTTAACTTGACAGCAGTTTTATGAAACAAGGACTTGTATTCCAGTTTATGGATGAGAGAAGCAGGTGCTCAGAGAGCCCGACCAACTTAGCCTAAGTTATCCGAGGAGGCAAGGACAGAAGTAATATTTGGGCTCATATGCTTAACCACCAAGGGATACCATTTCTCAAGAGGTTGAACACAGAACACTTTAGGCAAATTTCAGGAGAGAAAAATACCATCGTAAAGTCAAGTTCATAGCCATCCAAATGCAGCTGAGTGCCAGAATGGCAAGGTGGCAACCTACATAAGATGAAATGTGTAAATAAATACTCAGGGAGCATGATAAGATTACATTTACAGTGAGGAAGCTTTGTGACATTCTTTCAGAATAGGAAAGCACTTCATGAACAAAAATAAGTAAAAACATACAGTAATAAAGTAATGTAACTAACAGCTGTGTGGAGAGAGAAAACTCTGCATCTTATAAACACAGAATACACATTTTTTTCTGATGTACATGGAATAGTTAAAAAAATATAGGGTGGCGTCTGTGGCTCAAAGGGGTAGGGTGCCGGCCCCATATGCCGGAGGTGGCAGGTCCAAACCCAGCCCCGGCCAGAAACTGCAAAAAAAAAAAATATATACACACACACACACACACACACACACACACACACACACACATATATGTATAATATACCTGGCTACAAGCCCACCCAAACCCTCCACACATACCCCAAACCAAAATGAAACTAAACTAAAAAAAACCTCAACAAATTTTTTAAGTGGAGCTTTCTATGGTTTATATCCTAATCAACAAAATAATATGGAGTCATGGAATTTGTCCTGCCTTCTTGTTTCCCTCTAGGTTTAAGTTACTGAGCCAGGAGGAAGGTGAATACTTCAATGTCCCCGTGCCGCCAGAAGGAAGCGAGGGGAATGAGGAACTGAGGCAGAAATTTGAGGTGAGTTTCTTTATTTCTCTCTGCATCAGTGGGAGCCAGTTGGGTCTGCAGCTGTGCTGTTTCTCCTGTTTATGGCATGGTTTCTACCAAGATCTTTCATGACTCTGAGCGTTTGTGATACTGTTCCAGCTCCTAGAAAACTCCTATTTATCCTTCAAGACCCCAACTAAATGTTCCCTGTCTTGTGAAGTCATTTCAACCTCCCTCTCTTCTTTTAAATTTAGACATTTCTTCAACAGCACTTATTCACTGGCCAGATCGTTTTGATGGTGCTGTGGACAGGAATGGTATAGTAATGATACTGAAAGAAGTGTACAGAGTAGTGATAGATATTTTGCAGGGTGAGTGAAACAGGCTTGCTGATGCATAGGATCTGAATTTGGATCTGTTGGCAGGATGGTGCTATACTGTTAACAAATGGAATCGATTGTGCTGGTGATTTTGTGAATTTCCCCATGGGTAGATCTTCCTAGAGAACAATTCCATCAAGCGGATAGTCCTTGCCTCTGACCTTGGGCTGTACAGCTGCCTCTGCTTCTACCTGAGAGAAGCCCTTTCCCTTATGAGGGAACAAATAAAATGCCATTTTCAGCTATACGGGAGCAGCAGATGTATAGGGCACATGTTTTACAGAGAAAAATATGTGGGGAAAGATGCGTTTGAGGACTGACATTATATGTGCATTGAGTGATTTTAAAATATTCAGGGGAGACAACACATTATTTTACTCACACAAACTCAATATACTGAGTCTGGTGGGAAATCAATTCTGATGGCCTACTAACCCTGAAAAAATGCATTAAACTGCATAGCCAAAATAAAGTGGATTATTATTGTTGTTATTCTTCAAATAATTATATAAGCAAATGAAAAAATCTGTAAAAAACCTGTGAAGTTCTGTGAAAAAGGGATCAAGTACTTTGAGAACATCTAAGAGGGAAATGTCACATCATGTGAGAGGATAAGGAAGGTGTCACAGAAGAAACAACAGTGGAACTTAATCAAGTAAAAGGGAAGGGAAGAGTCTTTAATTCAGCAAGATCAGTATGTGCAAAGGCCCTGTGGTGACACTATGTGAGACTGAAAGAGGCCAGTTTGGATAGACTAGAGAAAGCCAAATGGAGAGTCCAAGGTAAGGCTGGGAAGTGAGTGAGGGTCACAGTAACAGGACTGCACTGGCCTGACAAGGATCTGGGCATTTATTCCAAGAGCCATGTTAGTTTTCCTTATACTTGATAGAAATCGCACTAGAGTATTCCCAGGTCCCTCACCTTGAGCCCGTGTCCTTCACACAGCCTGGACAATGGTGATGGTTCTGATCCAGTGGGGTCTCCCTTCCTGGGAACAAGTGGAATAAACACATTGTCCTTGAGTTTATCAGCCATTCTCCAGTGACCTTCATAATAGAAGGTCATTGCCACAGTCTTGGGCTCAAGCCCAAGTGAATTGGTAAAAGAACCTTTCCTCAAAGTAGAGCTGAGAACTGGATACTATTTAATAAGAAATCAGGACAGGAAGGCAGTTCCTCCAGAAAACGCTTTACATCTCTTTCCCCAACTTTCTGATGAAGTGGTATCCATTTGCGGTTGCGTTAGAAATGTACTATCATGGGTGAAAAACTAACGCCAGTATTTTCTTGCATACAACGAAGTTTCTATTTGGCAAAATGATTTCTTCTGTCCTGGGGCATCCTGGGTGACATTTCCCAGAACACCAAGGGAAACATTTCCTACATTAACAGAACATTTGTCTGGGTCAGTAATTGGCTTGGAGGAAAGAGCTGTTTTATCTGCATGCAACAAAATGTGTCCCTTTATTTCCAGCAAGAGCCTGCAAATGCTTCTTTATGCCTAAATTATAATCACTCCATACTGTAGTTGTTGATTTAAAAAAAAAAAAAAAAAAAAGTTTCCAGCAGACTGAAAATTGTTCTCAGACTCATGGAAGAATTTCAGTTGACCTTGAAGGTGAAAAATGTAATCCCTGTGCAATAACCAATTAGCACCCAGGAATGACTCAGAAATTACTTTCAAGCCTCTTATCTGGAGGAATTCTGAATGACGGTAAAATCGAGCTGCTAGAATCGGGGTAATAGAATTTTATGGTAGCATGAGCTTGGTGCAGTTACCACCACATGTGGTGTATTTCAGAACATCAGAGCTGGCTCTTTTTGGGAGGGCTCTCAGTCTGACCGTGGGCTTGCCAATGGGCCAGGCAGGAGAAGACTCCATTTGGGAGGGTTCAGAATGAAACATGAAGGCTTTGTCAGAGCCTCAGATTTTATTTAACAGAGTGCTTGCTATGTGCCAGTTACTACTCTTAAGTGCTTTGCAAATACTGACTTACATAGTTTAATTTTATAACAACTTTGAACGGTAGCTACTGTTATTACTCTCAATTTTCATTTACAAATGTGGAAACTGAGGCCCAGGGAGTCTAAGTAACTTGACAAGTTCCCTGGAGCTGGTTATTGTCCTGGTTTGAGTTTCCCTAGAGACAGACGGTAAAGATTCAAGTGCAGGTAAGTTTATTTGGGAGATGATCCTGGCAGCACCACAGGTAGGGTGACAGTGAGGAAAGAAAAGGCAGGAAACCAGGTAAGTGAGTATTATAAAACCAGTTCCCGCTGTAGGCAATTGGAGTTTGATCCTGCTGGAGAACTCTGGGAGTCAGCATAGAAGGCAGACATCGGAGCTTCCCAGCCAAGGGGCAGGAAGCTGAGGTGTCACCTGCCAGCTCCCGTCCCATCCCATCGTGGATTGAGAGCTGTTCCTAAGGGAATTCACTCCCCAGCACTTCCAGCGTGTCCTGTTTGTGGGCTCTGCATGTTCCTGCAGCCAGAAACTAAGCCGACGGGTAGCATCACAGATGTGTGCTGCGAGCAGCTCCAGGAGTGGGGAGGAGCATGCTGGTGGGTCTTGGTGGAACACCAGGGGCACAGCCGGGCCGTGTGGCCTGGTGGCTAAGTGTACTGCCTGGTGTGCCAGGCTCCCGGGGTTGGGATCTCAGTTCTAACACTCCCTTGCTGAGTGGCTGTAAGCAAGTCACTTTGTCTCTCCGAATTTTCAACTCCCCCTCTGTAAAATGGGGAATTACAGCCCTTCTTCTCTCATAAGGTTACGTGGGGCTGGAATGAGGTAGTGCAGTTAGAGAAGTGTCTGGCAGGTCATGAGCATTCAGATGTTAGGTCACTGGTACCATTGTTATCATTATCAGCTCCCCTGACATAAAAAAAGCTCAGAACATGCTCCTTCCCGGGGTTGGAAGGGCTCCTGGGGCTGAGGGAGAATCTGCAGGGCCGTTTAGCCTTCAGAGGTCTTTGCCTCCCCTGGTAGGTAGCTGGAAGTGCCGTAGTAGCTCCTTGGAGGAGTAGGGGTGGCAGAGGATTCTGTAGTTTAAGCCAGGACAGTGCTTAACATCCGAGATGGAGCCTGGAGTTAGGATACTAGGACACCTCCCCTGTTCGCTAGTGATGGCTGGAGAGTGGCATGACTCTTTGCTCAAAAGTTTTCTTTCTTTCTCTTTGAACACTGAGTTCAAAAGCTCTAAATTGCAGGTGTAAACAGGTATACATTAAGGTGTCCTGTTTCTGCAGGCCTAGCTGACCCAGCAAGATAAAGGACAATTTTTATTTGGGCCTCGATCTTTCAATGTTCACTCTCTGATGGAATATGTGCTAGGCGTGGGGCTCCTTGGACCGATGGGATGTTTGGAAGGACAGAGAACAGTGTTCTCATCCTCTGAAGACTTGCTGTGTCAGGAGTCACACAGCCAGATGTTTTCAGAAGCCAGCAGATAACAAGGGGGAGACAGTGTCACCTAGTGTCACTGTATCTACATCTTCAGAAGAAGCTAGGAGTCTGGGTTTTGATAAGACGTGTCCTGATTTCCAACAGTTGGCAGCTAATTAAATATTAACATAATAGCAAACACTGTGCAGACCAGACCAAACGGGTTATTAGGCTTCTGATCTAGATTCTAGAAGTTGAATTAACATGCCTACGAGAAACATTACAAAAGCAAACTGAGATAGGAAAGAGGGCAACTAGCCCCAAATTCAGAGGAGAGAAGGGAGCTTGCAGGGCTGAGAGATGAGGCTGTTAGCCACTTGTTGCTTCCTTGGAAGGCAGAAAAAAAATAAAAAAACAACCCCTAGAGACAACAAAAAACATTCTTTCCTTGTCTCTGTTCATTGAGCAAAGTCAAATGAAGAAACTGGGGAGTTGAACTCCACACTCATGCTTCACTGGACGTGCAGGCTGGGACCTACAGGTGGATGGGTAGGAAAAGCTGGGATGGAAGCTGGGGACCAGGACAGTTAGGACTTAGACCTTCACGGCCTGGAGAATGGAGTATGTGACCTGATGAGTCCTAACTTGGGATCTAAAGAAAGTGGGAGGCCTGGCCTATAATCCTAGCACTCTGGGAGGCCAAGGAAAGTGGATTGCTTAAGCTCATGAGTTTGAGACCAGCCTGAGCAAGAAGACCCTGTCTCTACTAAAAATGAAAAACTGAGGCAAGAGGATGGCTTAAGCCCAAGAGTTGGAGGTTGCTGTGATCAAGGATGCCACGGCACTCCACCAAGGGCAACAAAGTGAGACACTGTCAAAAAAAAAAAAAGAAAGAAAGAAAGAGGGAAAAAGTGGGAGACAGAGGAATAAAGCAGTTAGATGTGGGGAGAAGAGGAGGCATGGGTTTGGATCAGACCAGCCTGGGCAAAACTCGGGGGTTGGGAGAGCGCCAAGAAGAGCAGGGCAGCTTCTGTCCTAGGCTGGCTCTGCCCTGCACATAAGATTATCTCATAGTTTTAACTACCCTGTTGGCCTGTAACCCCCAAATCTCTGTCTCCAGTTATCTGTTCTGTTTCAAATCCACATCTATAACTGCTTATGCCTCTTCGTTGTCCCAGAGACACCTAAATCTCCACGTATCTTCCTGCAGAATAACCTGATGGAGTGTGTTTCACAGCAGCTTTGTTAGGAGGCGGCAAGTGGAAACAACTCCAACGCCCGTAAGCAGGAGCGTGGATAAACATAAACAGTGAGTGCCATTCAGCGATACAGAGGGGCGAAGTACTGATTCATGCAGCAAGGTGGATGAATGTCGAGAACATTCTGATGAGTGAAAGAAGCCAGACACAAAAGGGTACACACTCTATAACTGTTTAGATCAAATTCAAGAACAGACAAAACTGACCTGCGGGGATAGTAATCACCACAGAGACGGCCTTACTGGGAGGGAGGGTTTGAGTGGGAACTTTTGGAAGGCGATGGAAATGTTCTGTATTTTGTTTGGGGTTTGGGTTACATGAGTGTATGCAGTTGTCTAAAGTCATAGAACTGTGTGCACTTAAGATTTATGCATTTCACTGTATCCACCTCAATTTTTTTAAAATATGATTTACAAAAGGAGAAAAATGATGGATGCTTAGTTAGCCATGGTCTCTTAATGCTGGGGGACCATGTACCCAAAGAGGAAGAAGTGGGAGGGAGCCTGAAATCAGAGTGGCCATCTCTACCCACCCTCCTGCCCATGCTTCCAAACTTGCTCCTCCTCGTTCACTTTTGTTATGTTGTTATTGAGATAGAGTCTTGCTCTGTTGCCCCAGGCTAGAGTGCAGTGGCACCATCCTAGCCCACTACAACCTCAAACTCCTAGGCTCAAACCATCCTCCTGCCTCAGCCTCCTGTCCTGAGTAGCTGAAACTACAATTGTGAACCACTATGCCTGGCTAAGTTCTCTACTTTTTGTAGAGACAGGGGTCTCACTATGTTGCCCAGGCTGGTCTTGAACTCTGGCTCTCAAGTGATCCTCTCGCTTCAGCCTTCCAAAGTGCTAGAATTACAAGCATGAGCCAGCACACCGGTCCTCTGTGCCCTGCCCTCTTCTACTTTTTATCTCAGTGGAAAGAACCACCATCTTCCCCTAGTTCCCCAAAACAGAAGCTGGGGAGCCAACCTTCACGCTAGCATCCCTTCTCCTTCCTCCAGTCTCCCACCCAGCTGTGATACATCTATCCCCCAAGCAGACTCCCTTCATCCATCTGCACTGCACATACCTAAGTACAGACCCCACCTTTTCTCTTCTTGATAACTGAAGTCACTTCCTCATGGTCTTCAAACTCACTTCCTTCAAATGAGTCTATTCACTCCACCCAGTGATCTTCTACCTGTAATGTGATCGCACCACAGCTCTGCTCAAAACCTTCCAGAAGCTGCTGGCCATGCTCAGAAGCAGTCCAAATTTCTGAACGTGGTTTGCATAGGCCCTTCTCACCTTTCCGCTGCCTTCTGTGCCACACCCACCTTGCACTTGGTGCTCCAGATGACCAGTGTTTAGTTCCTCAAACAAATCTTCCTCTGTTCCGTAAATGCCGCTCCTGTTGCCCAGACTGCTTTCTGTACCTGGATAACTCCAGCATAACTTTGGACACACAGTGGAGGACCCAGTCTGGCTCGAATGCACATTTTTTGAGCATCGGCTTCTATTGTGCTCCCTGATGTATTCTCAGCACCTGGCACATAGCAGATGCTCAATAAGTATTCCTTGAATGAATTAATCTTCCTTGATATTCAAAACCCAGAAAAGATTTTCATTGCCTCCTTGTCTTCAAAAGATAGCAATAATGATAGCTTCTGTCCACCGAGCATTGGCTGTGTGCCAGGAAGGGCGCTAAGAACTCCATGGTACATAATGTCATTCTCTCCAATGTCTTGAAAAAGGGACCAAGGTTTAGAAAGGCTTATTCACAAATGCAAGTAAGTGCTTTCTCTGCACCAGGCACTGCTCTAGGTATCAGGGGAACACAAAACTGACAAAACCCTTTCCCTCGGAGCTTATGATCTGTTGTGAGGAGAAAGATATTAAATCAAGAAGCAGGTAAACGTATGGTTTGTGAGATGGTGAGAAGTGATCAGGAGAAAATTGAGTAAGGGGAGTGGAGATTGCCGAGAGCAGTTTTATGCAGGATGTTCAGTGAAGGACTTTTTAAAAATTAAATCATAGCTGTGTACAATTATGGGGAGCATTGTGGTGATTTGATATACAATGTGGAATGCTTACATCAGACTGATTAACATAACCATCATCTCACTTGTTGTGGTAAGACATTTCTACTATACTCTTAATTTTGATGTCCCACCAAATACCTTCCCTCCTACTCTTCCCCCTCCCCCCCCTCCACTCTCCTTCCTCTCCTCTCCTTCTTTCTGGACTATAGTTGTGTTTTATCTTTAATATGAATGTGTAGGTGAGGATATATTGGTTTCATAATAGTATCGAGGAAGGACTTTTATCAGAGATAATGAGGCTCTTGGGGAAAGACTATTCCAAGCAAAAGGAACAGCAGGTGCAAAGGCCCAGAGGCAAGGGCTTGTTCCATGCATTCAGCAAACAGCAAGGAGGACTGAGAGGGAGACAGGACGGTATAGGATGTGTGGGCAGAGGGGGACCATGAGCCACCTATTCAGGGCCACACAGCTGACCCACATCAGAATCAGGATTCTAACCCCAGCTTTTAGCTCCACAATTTTCTCTCTGCTAGAGGTGAAAGTCGTGGCTGTGGGTCTCAGGCTCCTGGCCTCCTGTTCTCTTCTGATCCCAGAGCATCTACTGCCCCTATTAGCCCCAGTCCTGCCACTCAAGGCAGGCAGCCTCTGCACTGAGGACAAACATGGGCCCCACTCATCCATGTATTCAACAGATATTTAGCTGGGAACTATGCTAGTCATCAGGAAAATTGCCGTGAATTAGAAATACTCCCTGTCCTTGTAGAGTTTCCAGTTTATTGGAGGGAAACAACCGAATAGCTATTGTCTAATATTAATGGGAAGTGAAGCGGATAGAAGAAATCTACTTCAGACAGCATCAAGGAAGGCCTCCTGGAGGAAGTGGGAATGAGACAGAGTGGGTAACTAGCACGGAGAGGGGAAGAGAAGGGCCATGCAGGCAGCAGCAGGTCCCAAGGCAGGAGGAGCCTGGGACCATCTGGGCGGTGAAAGGAGAATGAAGCTGATTTGCAGGGAAGAAAGACCCAGAAGTGATGAGGTTGGAGAGCCAAGTAGGGCCTGATCTTGAAGGCCAGTGAAAAGACTTTGATCTTCAATTTTGAGTTAAATTTTGTGTATGATAAGGTATGAATTGAAATTCTTCTTTGTTTTTTGCATGCAGGTATTGAACTGTCTGTATTGAAAACACTACTTTCTCTACTGCATTGCCCTTGCACTTTTGTAAAAAATCAATTGACCTATGTATATGAGTGTCTTTATAAACTCTGTATTCTAAAAAAAAAAAAAAAAAAAGAAAGAAAAGAAAAGACTTCCATCTTTATATTAAAAACAATGGGATGCTACTGACATGTTTTAAGCAGGAGTTGACTTGGTTGGGTAAGCTCGTGGGGGGGCATGGTGTGAAGGGATTCAGTGCAGATTGTCGAGGTGAGCTGTGGTGGCAGGTGGGGTGGAGGGAAGTTGGAAAGAAGTAAATGAATTCTAGAGACAGCTGGGAGGGAAAAGTGACAGTTCCTGGGGACGGATATGACATGACGGGAGATGGAGGTACCTGGAAGGCCTCCAGGCTTCAGGCTTGCAGAGCTGAGGATGTGGGTTGTGCTTTTTCTGTGGACGGGATGCCCGGGCTGCAGGAACCGCAGCTCCCAGTGTGTCCGCGTCGTCCCACACGGGCGTCCTCAAACTACAGTAAAGTTCTCCGTGTGCTTCCTCCTCCAGAGGGCCAAGATCGGCCAGGGAACCAAGGTTCCAGAAGAAAAGACGACCAACACCATATCCAAGTTTGACAACAATGGCAACAGGGACCGGATGAAACTGACTGATTTTAACTTCCTGATGGTGCTGGGGAAAGGCAGCTTTGGCAAGGTACAGTATGACTTGGTGGCTGCACCTGCTCCGAAAGGAACATCTAAGTCAGGCACATTGCTGTTTGTCACAAACAGATCAAAAGAGGACCCACTCAGGCTGTCTGAGGAGGTGACATTTAAGCTAAGACTTAAAGGATAAGAAAGAACCAACTATGCTTTCAAAAAGCTAGCAAAGAATATCCTCAGCAGCAAGAATAGCATCTGCAAAGGTCCTGAGGTCAGGCTTGGTGCATTCTCGGTGTCATCAGAAGGTATTTGGGGCCAAAATGCCATGAACAGGAGGGAATTGTAGGACGTGACATTGCAGAGGTAAGCAAGGGCCCGATGATGCAAAGCCTTAGGAACTATGAGAAGGAATTTGGATTTTATTCACAGCACAATGGGGAGCCATTGAAAGATTCTAAACGGAGAAGTGACACGATCAGATTTGCCTTTTGGAAAAGATTAACCTAGCAGCCAAGAAAGGAAACAGTTCCTTTGAAACAGCCGCACAGTGGAAAGATGACCCTGAGACTCATAGAGTGATTCTAGATGCTTTTATAGACACCGTGAGAGACTGTTCTACTGGAATCGAGATTGTGTTTTAAGTATTCCTGACTTGTTTACTGTTGTTTTGAGTCTTTTAATCCCTTTGTGGACCATAAAGATGTCTAGCATAAATCTCATACCATGAACTCAGGGGTGCAAAAAATACAAATGCCTTCCCCATCTCTTGCCGTAAGCCCCAAATCTGGAAGTTATCCTTGAGTTCCCTCTCTTTCTGCCCTGGCCCGCGGGGCTAGTTCAGCAGGGACCTAGGGTAGGGGAAATGAGAGAGTGGAAGGAACAAGAGACACGAAGAATGGGGAGCAAGACAGGATTCTGATCAAACTCCCCTAACTTTATTTTTCAACAGCCATATAAATACAGGCAGAAGGGGAATATGCCCGTGGGTGAGTTTAGGGTGGGGGGTTTCTGGTAACAGGTGTGGTGTTTACAGTTTCTGGAACCAAATTCCTGGAACCAAGAGGCACAACGCCCTACCCGCCCATAAATTCCTCCTGGCTGTAAGTTTCTATTATAAGCTTTTTATTTCTTAAGTTATCGGCTCCCGGCAGTTGGGCAGTTTGCAAACCACTTTTTGTTATAAGGTAGAACCCAATCCCATAGGAATCCAAATTCTAGGCTGGAAAGACTAAGAATGAGCCTGGAGGGCCCACCAGGATCTCATGACCGTGCTGACCTTGGACCTTGCATGTTTGGAGGGGGTGTATATGCTCTCCAATGAGTCTGATCAGCTCCCTTCCCCTGCCACGTGGAGAGCCAACCATAGCCACTGCAGCACGGCACAGGACCTGGGGTTTTTGCAGGAGTGGGTGGTGAACACTGACTTGGGGCCAGATTTGTTGCTTGATTCTCTTCCACCCCTGCTGGTTCATCTTCAGGCCATTTTTGAACTTTCTTTCTCACCTGCACACAGCACACACACAAACTCAGCATTTGTGTCCTGGGGACTGAGTTTGGGATTTGGGGTAGAGAGTCCAAGAAGACAGTGGGGCTTTTTCCTCCCTTGGGTTTACCTGAAAGATTTATGTACCATTCTGACTGTCTCCTTTGTAAAAAGCTTTGGGGAGCTCTCAACTCTGAGCTTAGACATAGGTTTCTTAGGCTAGAGGTCCCTAATCCCTCTGAATCTCTGAGTGTATTTGTGTTTCTTGAAAAGATCTACTTGTCGTTACCAATTTGGTGGCAGGGTGTGTTGTACTCAGACACCTCATCAGAGTGGACATCCCATTTTGCCTGCATCACTTATGAAACAAATGCTTTTATAAATGACACCTGGGTCATATTAAACTCTTGTAAATACTGGAAATTAACTGATTAATTCCATTAATGCTGTATTTGTGTTGTGCTTCTATGTATTCTCAGGCACTAGAAATGCTGTAGTACACAAAACAGATCACATTCATACGGATCTTTATGTTAAACTTTGGAGTTGGAGTACAGGACGGATGAGACCTATAGTGTACACTGCGTAATCATTTTTTGCCACTTTGCCTTTTCGGGAAACAGAGTCTTCACAGGAATCTCAAGAGGTGGCTTCTGTGTGTATTTCAGCTTCTCCTAGAATAGAGGGCTGGAATGCTTCTTGGATTACCCAAGCTCTTCTCAGTGCTGGTACAGAGCAATTCCAGTTTGTTCTATAAGACTTCTTGGTCTCTCTTACTCTATGTGTTTGGTTCTCAGGTTGTAAGATTTGAAAAATGTTTGCATGGTCATGTCAAAACTTCCATTTTTGTTTTCAAGGGCAATTGGGTCTGCATTAAAATTTTTATTTTTCTTTTAAATTACGTCCTTGAGTCCATTCACTTCTATCTGCCATGGACTCTGAGATTTTTCCCAAGAAGATATTTCCTGTTTAGAAAAGGAGGCCTTTAACTGCTACTTTTCTGAATTCAGAATAAAACCTATTCTTAAAACCAATTTGAGAATCTAAATCAATCAGTTTTCTTCCCAGAAACAGAAGTTCCAGCCTTGGGCCTTGACAATTACTATTATTTTGTTAAATGAAGCCTAGAGATGTACTGACAATTATTTTGACCTAACATTTCTGATAATTTTTTGATAGTTGTCCCAAGAAAATGGTAGTTTATTTGAGCTCTTTGCATAGATTAGCAAGTCTTCCCAACTTTACTAGAGTGTTGTCATTGTCTTTCCGGAGAAGAAGAAAAAAGTACAAAGAGTCGCCTTGGCAGCTGGAATCTGAGACCAGAGTCAAGTGCTTCCTCTGATAGCCCTCCTCACCTCTTCTATCAGCTGGCAGAGTCACTGGTCTCCCAGCTTGTGGCTCACGGTTTGCCTTCAGCTTCCTGAAATCCCTGCCCACTACTCTCTCCTGTGCTTCCACACAAGTCTTTGGGTGTGTGGTCAGGGGCAGCTGCACATCTTTAGTGAAAGTGCTGAATGCGCAGGAAACTTTGGCCAAAAGTTTTCCTAGGCTTATTCGTGAAGAAGTAGCAATCACTTACTGGCTTTTGTCTAGGTTTGGGAAAACAATTATGTACCCTAGAGGCCTAAGGTGGGAAAGAGTGGAATGGGCCATTTCTTTAATGAGGAGCCAGGGGTGGTCCCGCACCACTGCTCCCTTTGTGTCCAATTCCTCTGTCAACAGTTACTAGGGGAGAGGAAGTTAATGAATCCCAGGGATAGCCTTAGTGGCCCAGGGCTGTTGCATCTCATTGCATTTACCTGCCAGTTCTTGGGGTAGACAAAGAATCTCATACAGCCTCTGGAGGGAACTTCTAATTACACTAACACACTCTTCTTGTCCCTGTTGTTTTCAATTCTTGAGATCATACAATTCCAGGAGGGACCAGCTCTGCCTTGTGTGACATTTGGGTAAACTTCAACCCACTAAGGAATTTTTCCCCTTCAGGGAACCTATTGAGTGTCAGTTAAGTGCCTCACTCTTAATTAGGTTTGGAGAAGGAAGATTGATAAGAGATGGTGCTGCCCTTATGGTACTACAGGTCTAGGAGAAGAGAGAGAGATCAACAGTAAACCAGAGAGCTGGTATGACAACAGAATCCATGGAGAGGCCCCAAGGAGGGCAATCAGGAGAGTCACAGAAGAGACAGCAGAACCTGAGTGCACAAGTAAGCATGCCACTCCTGATTGCAAGAGGCATAGAGGAAAGGACAATATATTATATTCTGGAGATCAAAGATCTTTGAAGTAGGAGGCAAAGCTGGAGTGTTGTTGGGACATTATATGACAAACATAAGTATGTTAATGTCTGTTTCAGTTTCATTGTTAATTTGAAACTGATACAGATCCACTGACATTTGATAACAATTTGCAGTTGAGTCAGGTAACTGGTATCCTATTAAGGAGTGGGATGAAGGGGGCCTGTTTCTATTAGCTTTTGTTGCATGACCTCCATTTACTTGGTTTACAGTTTGCTGGTTGACAGTCTGGGCTGTGCTCGGCTGGTGGGACATTCTCTTTCCTGTTTGGCATGGGGGTTGCTTGTTCTTCACTCAAGATCTCTCTAGTGGTCTGGGCAGGGCCTGTTTACACATTGCTGGGGGAGTCCAGAAGTTCACAAACTCCACTGCACAAGCAAGAAAACACTTGGCAAGCCCCTATGTGTGTTAGCCTTGCACGCCCTGGGTCACTGCAGCCACTTGGGTGAGCCTAGAATGAAAGGGCAGAGTTAACAGAAGTGGTGTAGGTGCAAGGAAGGGGAGACATCACAGCCTTTCTTTTTTGTGATTGGCCACAAGGCCTCCATATTTCTGCTGCATGAGTCCAATTGAGAGGGAACCACCTTATTGACATGTAGGAAATTCACCTACAGTAGAAACTCCACAGTTGACCAGCTACCTACCTCTTTAAGTTTATGTAATTAAGTAGGACTGGCACATGTACCTATCTGTACAGTAGGCCTAGTTCTTTATGTTGACCACTTCTGCATGTTGACCAGTTTGTTACATTCCCTTGGGTGGTCAACTTACAGAGGTTCTACTATATTTAAAAGATACAAATTTTGGCCTCTGCATCCCCATGATATCACCACAGGATAGAGAACTCCCCAAAGTTTCCTCATGTGCCTTTGTAATTCCTCCAGTACTTTCCCAGGTGACCCAACATTCTGCTTTTGAGTGGGAGTGGGTCCAGCTTCTGGTGCTTTATTCCTTTATTGAAGAGCTCAAACCACGTTTTTCTGTGAAGCTCAGGGCCTGACTTCTAACTACTGGTTTCCTTTTTCTCCCCTCAATCTTTTCCTCACCACTGAGACTGCCCACAGTGGAGGTCTTATTTTGTCCTCTAGCAGAAGAAGCTGAGCTGCAACTATCTGGTTGGGCCCTTGTTTGGAGTCCTTCAAGTGTTTCATTGGAAACTACATGTTGGAAAGAGCCACATGGAGTGTTCTAGAGGTGGAAACAGAGCAGAATGTGCACAGGTGGAAGAAAATTTGGTTTATGATTCTGAGAAGCTCATCCTAGAATCACCCCAGCACACCAAGGAACCTTGTTCTCATCCTCTAGAGTTCTGAGATCACTAGAAATGTTTATTCAACAAGTGCACTTTGGTATTTCTTCTATTCTGAATGGAAGGCCTCCTTTTCCATGTTAGGGCCTTGTGACAGAGGCTGGTATCTTCAGGCTGCTCTCTTCTGGGCTATAGGACAACCAAGGTCTTCCCTTACATTTTTCCCCCCTGCATTTTCCTTTCCTTGACGTACCTGGGTTGTAGTAGGTCACTGGTTCTCATCCAGGGGTGATTTGGCAATATCTGGAGTCATTTTTGGTGGCTGCAACATGACGGGGATTGAAGGGTGCTGCTGGTATCTATTGGGTTGAGGTCACAGATGCTGCTAGATATTCTACAAGATATAGGGCAGCCTGCACTGCAAAGAATTATCTGGCTGCAAATGTCAACAGTGCCCAGGTTGAGAAACCCTGTGGTAGAGGAATTGTTTCTAGACAAGGATATTACGGGTAAAGATGGAGGATGATCGTCTACTGCTTTAAGTTTGTTAGGCTGGTCATCTTGGTCTTACCTAATTATGTGCAGGTCACCAGAACCAGGGATTCCATTCCATAGAGTGGACGGAAGCTAAGACCTTATTGCCCTGAATGAAGCGCACTTTTCCCCACGGGAGCAATCAGTTTGTATCTTGCGTTCTAAAACCTGCAGGGAAGAATGCAGCTGGGCAGAGGTGCAGGGTCCTGCCAAGAGATCCGTGTCTTTTGGCACAAGATGGTGGCACAAGTAAACAAATAAATGCTGTGTTCATAAATATGTCCATCATTTAGTTGAGAATCTTTACATAAGACTCTTGATATTAATTTTCCACAATCACTTTAACAATCATTTACAAGTGAAGAATCTGAGGCTGCTTAGGGATAAATGTAAATATCCAGTAAAAGGTGAAGTTAAAACTGAAATATTTCAATGTTTCCCAGTCCAAATCCCTTGCTCATCAAGAGAGTTCAACAGTCCTAAGTTCAACCCAGCACAGTTTTTTGTTTTTTGCTTAGTTTGAGAGAATCTTCGTAAAAGAAACCTTGTCCTCTCAGTTCCCTGTTCTAGGGAGTCCTTGTTCAGGGCCACTTCTGCCCACTTCCTTCCTTAGTCTCTGTGTCCAAATAACTTTCCTGGACTCCACAGGTCTAGTGTCCAGCATGCAGTGCTCCTAAGCCTGTTGAGAGCACTAAACTGAGCTGGGCGCTTTCTCCTACATGACTTCCTGGGTGCCCTGAGCCAGGACTAGGGTGTTACCCTATCCAACCTGTGCTCTTACTAGTCACAGTTTTTCCAACTCTGTTCTGCTATTAAGGGATTCTTTCCCTGTCTCACTCCATCCCCTATGGCAGGACAAGCTATTATAGTTAAAGGAAAAGAAGAGTACCTGGCTGGCTTGCAATCTCTTTGCACCTTTGTATGGTCACAGACCCTTATGGATCTTGTGATGGCTAACATTGGCTGCTTATGCCAGATACTGTTCTGGATATCTCTCTCTTTCTCCCTTTCCTCCCTCCCCATTCTCTCTCTTTTATCTTCGTCCCCCCCCCCCCCCATCTCTCCTCTCTTTTCTCTCTTTCTCCAGGGTCTTGCTATATTGCTCAGGTTAGGCTCAAATTCATGGACCCAGGGGATCCTTCTCCTTTAGACTTCAGCATAGCTGTGACTCCACCCAGCTGTTCTGGAGTCTTTTATGTGAAACAGTTATCCCCACTACAAGTCTTCAAAAAAGATAAAGAGGTCCCCCCCCTTACCCACAGTTTCGGTTTCAGTTACCTATGGTCAACCATGATTTGAAAATATTAACTGGAAAATTTCAGATATAAATAATTCATAAGTTTTGAAATTTGCCGCATGCTGTTCTAAATAATGTGATGAAATTTCAATGCTGTCCTGCTTTGCCGGGCATAGATTATTCCCTTATCCAGCATCTCCACACTATCTGCATCCCTCCCTGTTAGTCACTTGGTTATCAGATCCACTGCCATGGTGTCACAGTGCTTGTGTTCAGGTAATTTTTGTTTTTATGTATTAATGGCCCTTAAGTGGAAAAATAATGATGCTGGCAGTTAAAATATGCTAAAGAAAAGCTATAAAGTGCTTCCTTAAGTGGGAGCTTGGTAAGTTCCCACCTATAGGCTACAATGTAGGGGTATGTGGCACCTTCCTAAGTGAAGCACTCAACTACAACCCAGACTTTAGACTTTTTACCTTACAAATGCAAATAATGTAATATAATCATATGTACCCTCATATTAACCTATAAAAAAAAAGTGAATGTTTTGTACTTACTAATGAAAGAAAAATATTGTATGCTGAGTTTGCTAGGATCTATATAAGAACACATCTGCCTGTGAACTTGTGAAAGAGGAAAATGAAATTTATGCTGGTTTTACTATTACACTTAAAATTGTAAAAATTATGCCCGTGATGTGTGATAAGTGCTTTTTTAAAATGGAAAGAGCATTAAATTTGCAGGCAGAAGTCATGGACATGTTCTGATTAAGAGCAGTTGTGTTTAGTACATCCACAAGGGGCCTTGGAAGGTATCCCCTGCAGATAAGGGGGGACTACTGTATTGTCATCCTTAGTATTACAGATGAGAACAAAGAGGCACAGAGAATTTAAGTAACTTGCCCAAGATCCAATAGCAAACGATGAAGAGAGGTTTGAACCCCGAGAGCCCTCTTAACCACTATGCTCTGTTGCCCCTCATAACACATGTTATGAAAACTACAGTGAGTATGACAATGGTGTTTAGGCTTCTCTGAAGAGTTGACAGTTGATTTTCAGCTTAAATTGTGAGAAATCAGACATGAAGTTCTGGGGAAATGTAGGGCTGGCAAGGAAAACAACAGGCATATTGCTTTGGACTTTTATGTCTAATCTGCTGTTTTATACAGGTTGACAAAGACCAGAATTTTCTTTCTCTTAAAATAGACATTCAATGGGTTTCCTAAAGCATTTTCTTATGAAAGTCATCAGAATAGGTCAGTGGCAAACACCAAAGCAAGATTCAGTAAATAAAATTTTATGGGGAGAGGGAGGTCAATATAAAACAATTTATAAACTGAGATCATGGAAAAGAATTGCAAAGCAGGCATGGTGCTAGAAAGTAGAACATAACTGAGCCAGTGATGTGCGAATGTGTGTTGTCACTCTCACCCTCTTTCCTCCCTTGCTGCACTTCATTGATTTCTCCTCCCTTGATGTTTGTAAGTGTCTCTATCCTTGAAATAGTATATTTTCATGAGAATTCTAGTTACAGATTGGCTGCCTTTCATTTTCCTCAGTAGATGATGAGCCTTATGAAGTGCTCCTTCAAGTTTATGTTCAGGCTGGGAATGTTTTTTTCTAGTGTATCACAAATAGTATTTCTTTTCTATATATTACATAGGCATGTAACTGGTTCAGTTATTAGTACTCTGGATCTCTGCTGTCCATCCTCGATTTCCATTATCTCACTGAGAGCAAGCTCCTCTGCTGAAAAGTCTCCTGAGAGCCCTTTTCATGTCCCTGTTCCTCAGGCTGTAGATGAAGGGGTTCAGCATGGGGATGATCACAGTGTACATCACTGAGGTTATGGAACCTCTTCTGGAGAGCTGGGATGTTCCAGAAGTTAGGTAGACTGCAAGCCCTGCACCATAGAACAAGCAGACAATAGAGAGGTGCGACCCACAGGTGGAAAAGGCTTTGCACTTTCCTCCAGAGGAAATGCCCATTATGGAGGAGATGATTCTAGAATAAGAAAAAACAATTCCAGTCAGGGAAATAACACCCAGCAGACCAGATAGAAGATATAGCAGGATGTCATTAAAAAGGGTGTCAGAGCAGGCAAGCTTGAGGATCTGAGCAAGTTCACAGAAGAAATAGGGGATTTCTGTTTCTTTGCAGAAGGACAGCCTCAAAACCAACAAACCTTGCAGCAGAGAATATGTCAGGCTGATTAACCAGGAAAGCAGAAGCAAAAGACCACAAAGATGAGGGTGCATGATGACCTTGTAGTGCAGGGGGTGACAAATGGCCACAAAACGGTCATAGGCCATCACAGTCAGTAGCAAACTATCTAGCCCTCCAAAAATCATGAAAAAACACATCTGGATGAGGCAGACTTTGTATGTGATGGCTTTGCTCTGCGTCTGGATGTTCACTAACATCTTGGGCACTGTGGTGGAGGTGAAACAGATGTCAACAAAGGACAGGTTGGAGAGGAAGAAGTATATAGGGGTGTGCAGGTGGGAGTCAGAGATGACGGCCAGGATGATGAGCAGGTTTCCGAGCACAGTGACCAGGTACATATAAAAGAACAGCCCAAAGACAACAGGCTGTAGGTCCATATCTTCTGAAAGTCCCAGAAGGATGAATTTTTAAATAGGTATTTGGTTCCTTGATTCCATATTAATAACTTATGGAAAGAAGTAAGCATAATGTTAAAACAATGATAAAATAGGAATGTACTATACATTGTCAATCTCATTCCCTCACAAAGACTTAGATTTTATCTAAGTGATTCACTTTCTTTAGCTGACCAAAATCTCTTAAATACTACCGTCCACTCATGGTATCTACTGCTATTCCCTGGAATGCCTGTCTTTATTTATTTTTTAATTAGATCATAACTGTGTACACTGCTGACTCTATGGTGTACAATGTGCTGACTCTATATACAATCTAGAATGTTCACATCAAACTGGCCAATATATCATTCACCTCACTTATTCAATTGTTGGGTTTAGACATTTATACTCTACTTTTATATATTTGACATGTATGCTTACAATATACACAGTAGGTGAGGTCTCACCAATTATCTTACCTCCACCGATCCCCCTCTTTCTCCCCTCCCCCTCCTCTTTTCTTCTTCTTTCTGGGCTATAATCATGTTTTATCTTTCATACGAAAGTGTGGGTGGTTATATATTGATTTTGTAATAGTATTGAGTACATTGGGCATATCTCAAAAATAGAGATAGTTTACTAAAAAGAATATGATCCAGCTCCATCTATGTGAACATAAAAGAGGTAAAGTCTCCATTTTTTATGGCTGCATAATATTCCATGGTATACATATACCACAGTTTGTTAATCCATTCATGGGCTGATGGGCACTTAAGTTATGATTTAATAAAAAAAAATCACTAATTAATCAAAAAATCACTAATTTTCAAAAGAAGT
>CAUYPK010108262.1:0-34374 GCA_963574355.1 Loris lydekkerianus | reverse complement strand
ATGGATTAATAAATTGTGGTATATGTACACCATGGAATATTATGCAGCCTTAAAGAAAGATGGAGACTTTACCTCTTTCATGTTTACATGGATGGAGCTGGAACATATTCTTCTTACTAAAGTATCTCAAGAATGGAAGAAGTATCCAATGTACTCAGCCCTACTATGAAACTAATTTATTGCTTTCATATCAAAGCTATAACCCAATTATAACCTAAGAATATGGGGAAGGGGGAGAGGAGGTGAGAGAGAGTGAAGAAAGGGTGGAGGGAGGGTGATTGGTGAGATTACACCTGTGGTTCATCTTACAAGGGTACATGTGAAATTTAGTAAATGTAGAATATAAATGTCTTAACACAATGACTAAAAAAATGCCAGGAAGGCTATGTTAACCAGTGTGATGCAAATGTGTCAAACTGTTTATGAAACCAGTATATGGTGTCCCATGATCGCATTAATGTACACAGCTATGATTTAATAATAAATAAATAAATAAATAAATATGGTTTATGCATGCACAATCACTCTTAGGAATTCTCTCACTAAAGGAAAAAAGATTCTCCAGCTTTTCTTTAAAAAAATAAAAGAAATCCACCCCCCAAAAAATAAAAAATAAAAAAAGTAAAAGCAGAAATGTGTAGCAGGAGGAAGAGAAGGCAAAATTATGGAGGGAATGCAGGAATCATTCGATTCTTCAAAGGGGGTGTCTACAATACTAAAAAGAAACTTACCCAAAATGATGTTGAGCTTTCTGAAAGCCAAATGACGTTTACCAAGGTTCAATCCAAATGTTACGACTTTATTCCCAGGTAACTTATGCAAGAGGTATCTAAAGTCCATCTAATGGTGTCCACTCATTTGTTCAAATATGGCTTAAACACGTGGTAAAAAATGCTCTCAGATTTCCTGACACATTGTGCATTACTTTTTATTAGTTTAGCAGAAGAAAGCAGAAAAAAATCAGAAAATCTCCCCCTAGATAGTTGGGGAAACTGAGTGAGTGTGCCATCAAACTTTACCCCCTGAAGGAGTGGTTTCCTGTCTGCCTTCTGGAGTGTTATTCTCCCAGCCAAGCACAGACCTGTGGCATGGACGGTACCACATGACCATCTTTAAATGACTGATCATGTGGATAAATATCATGAGACCATCATCATACCCCTACCAAATAAGCGGGTCAGGCATCATTTGGCCAATGACGAAATTGAGACCGAGAGAGCTGTTAAGGGATTTCCCCCATATCATACAGGAACTTCACAGGAGAGCCAGGACAAAAATGCAGGTGCTCCTGTTTCCCTGGGCAGACCCAATCCTGCATGCCACAGCTCTTCCTGCAAACCACTTCTGTCCAACTGTGTGCTTCCGAGTTGAACTTGATTTATTTGAATTTACTTGCATTTATTTAAGCATCACTGCCAATGTTTCATCATATCTCACAAAGTCTAAAACACTATCTGCATCTAAATGACATGCACCACTATTGTACATATCACTAGATACTACTAATTCAACTAGGACACCATTCTTCTCTGTTGCATAGGCAATCATTTTTTGCTCATTAAAAGAGTTTTTTTAGGTGGAGCCTGTGGCTCAAGGAGTAGGGCACCTGCCCCATATATGGAAGGTGGTAGGTTCAAGCCCAGCCCCAGCCAAAAAAAAACTGCAAAAAAGAGTTTTTTTAGGGGCGGTGCCTGTGGCTCAGTGAGTGGGGCGCCTGCCCCATATACTGAGCGTGGGGGTTTGAACCTGGCCCTGGCCAAACTGCAACAAAAAAATAGCCAGGCTTTTTGGCAGGTGCCTGTAGTCCCAGCTACTTGGGAGGCTGAGGCAAGAGAATCGGCTAAGCCCAAGAGCTGGAGGTTGCTGTGAGCTTTGACACCACAACACTCTACCCAGGGCTAAAGAAAAAAAAAAAAAAAAAAAAAAAAAGAGCTTTTTTAAGATCTAATTAGGCATAGGATTTTTATCATAGATTACCCTTATGTGGGCATTTTGAAGACATAAAATAAACCAGTTAAAATATATTCCTAAAGCTTTTTCACAGAATCCCACTGATTTGAATCATGTTTTTTGCTCCGAGCTGCCTCATGTTTACATTTTACCATATAATGTCATCTTTGGTATCTTAAGATCATTGGCCTTGAAGCATTTCCTAAATTAAATTCTTTAAGACTGTAAACCCATTGGTGCTAGACTCCTGGTGGGCTGTGTATGGTGCAGTGTAGACCAACTTCAACCCAGCCTCCAGGCAGGTGGGACATTCCTGGTTAGTCACAGGCCCCACCACACACTCCACTGCTACCTGTCCATAGAGGTGAAGAGAGTGCTTCATATTACCTCTGGAGTTTTCTTCCAATCTCTTGACACCAGTCCTAAAATCTGCTGTCATGCGTTTTCAGGCAGTGATCACCACAGACTAACAGTGACGCCAATATGCATCCCAATGTCAGAGATGTTTCACAAATGTCTATGTATTTAGAATGCACAAAATGCAGGGCATATCAATTAGCTTTGTGCCATCTGATTCCCCACTGAACTTCGAGTGCAGGGACTTTGTTTTGTTTGTCCCTAGGTCTCCAGCACCAAAACAGCAGTGGCATTGAACGTGTAATTAATTCATAAATACCATTAAGTTACTCATTTGAGGGTGTTTTTAGTTTTTTTGTTGTTGTTAAAAGTCAGTATTATAGTGTGATATCTCTCTCTCTAAAATACACTTACACCCAGAGTGAAATAAAGAAAAGAAAAAATAATCTTATGTGCTACTGGTCTTTCTTCCCCTAGTTTATACTTTCTACATTTTCTAACATGAACATTATTACTTGTTAATTTTTTATAAGAGTATACCATCTGCACATTATTTTAATTCATGTTGCCTTATTTTTATGCAATAAAAAGAGAAAGCTCTTTGTACTGTATAGCCAAAGCATACTACCAATTCAATTATTTTTACATTAATTCTGTTTTCAATACATTCACTTATAGACCATCTTGGTATAAGGGCTTCTTAAAAAGGTATACTAAAGTCTGAAGATAATACAAAGGAGACAAGATAGAGTCTGAGAAATTTGAGATAAACCCTAGGCTTGGCTTTCGCTCCCACGTAGTGGAGCAAGACTCTCTGCTCTCCCTGGTTCTCTGGACTTCAGAGAGGCTCCCTGGTCAGGGAGAAGAATCTATGTGCTCAGGCTTCTGATGAGGAGAATTGCAAGGCTACTGAAGGGAACATTCCCAGCTGTCAGATAATCAGTATCTCGGATGAGTCAATATCAGTCCAGACCAGTGAAGGATATAAAACAGGAGTTAGTGGCTAAACTGGATACCTCCAAAATTCATATAGTGAAGCTCTAATATCCTCAAAATGAGACTGTACTTAGAGATAGGGCCTTTGAAGAGATGATTAAGTTAAAATGAAGCCATTAGGATTGGCCCCAATCCAATCTAGCTGGGGGGGGGGGGTGTTTTATTTTTTGAGACAGATTTTCACTCTGCCACCCTCAGTAGAGTGCTGTAGCATCATAGCTCATGGCAACCTCAAATTCCTAGGCTCAAGTGATCAGCTCGCCTCAGCTTCCTGAGTAGCTGGGACTATAAGTGTCCACCACAATGCCCAGCTATTTTTAGACATGGGGTCTCACTCTTGCTCAGGCTGGTCTCAAACTCCTGAGCTCAAGCAATCCACCTGCCTCAGCCTCCCAGAGTGCTAGGATTACAGGTGTGAGCCACTGTGTTTGGCTCTAGCTGGTGTCTTTATAAGAGGAAATTTCGATGGGAGAAGGCACAGCAGGGATCAGAGTGGAGAAGTGATACTCTGAGAGGACACAGCCTTCTGCAAGCCAAGGAGACAGGCCTCAGGAGGAACCAATCGCACCTGAACCTTGATCTTGGAATTGCAGCCTCCAGAACTGTAAGGAAATAACACAGGGCTCTTCTTTTAATGGAACTTCAGGCTTAGAAAGATGTCTCTGATCCCCTCGAGCCCATGGAAGCCTGCATGATTTGCAGTGGTGACAGGGAATGGAGGCAGAAATACTTTCAACCTATAGTTAATTTCAAAATGCTTCTCAGCTCTCACACTTAAGCTTCTCCCACACCAAACCTCTGTACTTTGCTAAAACTTTGTGACCAGGAGACTTATTTGAAATCTTGAGTCCACCTGGGACTCTTTGATGCTCTGAAATAGACAAGGGGCAGGCAAAAGAAAAGGCACAGAAATGAAAAGCCTAGAAAAGACACCACTGGGTTCATCAGCCCCTTTATAGATAGTTCTGAGTTAGTTGAGCCTAACAAGATGGAAATGAAAGCTTATTGCCAGGAAAAAGCAACTGATGGATTATTAGCCTGACACTCTCTGACTGCTAAACCTAGAGAATAGATTCATCACCTTGCCCCTCACCCCCCACCCCCCCAACTCTTAACAGTGTGGGTTTGATTGCCCTCTTGCCTACAGGTAATTCTCCATCAAAATTAAATCTGTCACCTAGTTCTCAAATTTTATAAACTATGCAGGCAGGGAGAGCGAGGAGGTCGGGCGGTGGCTGGCGCTGGGTGGGAGGGAGGTTATTTTTCCCAAGGCTATAATGCCAATCGAAAGTTTTTCTGATCCCAGGGCCCAAAATAAGCCTACATTCATGGTCCCATAGTGACATCAGCTGGCCAGATCCCAAACTACAGCTTCAGTGGAGAGGAAATGGCTTTGCTGCCAGCACTGTGAGTGCCCCTCTTGATTCTGCCTATTATGATTTAAGTAATACACCCTGTGTAAGGAATAAATAACGTAGCTGTTTACATGATAAATACATAATACACAACAGAGACACAAATATGTAGACACTTTGGTTTTTACAGGCTCCTCTTTGGCAAAAGATCAATAACATTGTTAATACTTAATTGTCATCCATTTTCCTTCCTTGCAATTACACACCCAGATCCATCAGTTGGCACAGATAAAATCAAAAGTGATCTTAGCCAGTTAAGCAGGGAAGTTATGATGGTGAGAGAGAGAGGCCTGGAAGTTTGATTTGTATGTGACACATAAAACTGATAAAGAAGACCGATTGAAAAGACCAAAAACACCTCCAGACTTGTCAATTAATTTCATGGCTGCTTAAGTTCTGGAGTTCCTCACTTTCTCAGGGTTCTTCCCCAAAAGGGGGGCCTAAGAATGCGTTGACATAAGTATTCCATTTGGCTTTCAGTTTTATATCTATAATCTTGTCACCTTTTCCTTAAGGAGGATCCCTCAAATTGTGTAAGCTTCAGACTTTGAAAAACTGGGATCTACACCTGTAGTATTGCTTGCACTGGCACAATTACTGGACACCTACTGTATGCTCAGTTCTGTACAAGGCGCCATGGCATGCCTAAGGATGAAACAGGAAGACTTCCAGGAACTTCCTATTTCACTAAGGAACCACCCCCAAAGCACAATACAGCTATCCAGCACCACCGTGCACTGTTTAGTTAAAGACTAAACTGCGTTGTCCAAGACTAGGTGCACAATAGCCTGGAAATTCATGAGGAAAAAAAATATAGACACTATTAAGGAATATAGAACAATCCTGGAATGCTCCATTGAAGAAGTGAGTTTTAAGTGGAGCAAGAAAATTATGGGCAGGAGGTAAAAAGAAGAATCTAACAAAGGAAGCGAATGTGAAACCCTCAAGGTGAGAATGAGGTCACTTCAATGAGCATGAACAAAAGCAGCTTGGCAGAGGCAAGCTGCACATCGGGAAGCCAGGGGAGATGCTGGGCTGCAGAGGTGGGGTCCCCGCTACAGAGGGCAAGAGAAGTCTGATGGGATTTTGATTTGACTCTGCAATCTAAAGTGGGAAAAACCACATGCAGCTGACTCTGGGGCATTTTACACAATTCTTACCCACATCTTTCTAATAATTTGTTGGAAATGGGATAAGCATTGTGGAGCCACGAGCTGGGTGCCTGACTCACTGAGAAGGTCTGGAGGGTGCTGTCATCGCCCTCTCCAACTGCAGGAATGTCAGCCTGGCTTCTGCAGCTGGACTGAAAGGTCTGGCCAGCTCCTCATGCCCTGTGGGAGAGGCTCACTGCACAATCACTGGCTGGTTTAGGACAAGGCAGACAGGTCTCAGCTGAAGAGCTTCTGAGACTATTTTTTACACCAAATTCTAGCTTTTATTCATACTACCTACCCCCTTTTCGCTGCCTTCCTAACTTCTTGACTTTTGGGATGTCCCAGCTTCCTGCTTTCTTTAAATAGCTAAGATACCACATCTTACAGATAAATAGAATAGAGTTTATATGTTGCAGGTAAAAGTTTTGAAATAGCCCCTGAAAAGAAAGTATCTCTTTTAGGGGCCTATCAAACTGCTGGAATTCTCAGCATTTAGTGTCATTTCCCATAGGTTAATCTAACATCATTTTCAAGCTTCTTGAAGACAGAAATTAGAAATTATTTCCCAGCATATCCTATCTTGTATTTGCCTAGTACCTATGAGGGGCTTCATAAATGTGTGTTGGATAGACGGATGAATGATGGATGGACAGATGGATGAATGATGGATGGATGGATGATGGATGGGTGGGTGGATGGATGGATGGATGGATGGATGATGGATGGTTGGATGGATGAATGGATGATGGATGGATGGATGGATGATGGATGGACGGATGGATGGACAGATGGATGGATGATGGATGGATGGATGGATGATGGATGGACGGATGGATGGATGAATGGATGGATGATGGATGGATGGACGGACAGATGGATGATGGATGGATGGATGGGTGGATGGACGGATGGATGGACAGATGGATGGATGATGGATGGATGGATGGATGGATGATGGACGGACGGATGGATGATGGATGGATGATGGATGGACGGACAGATGGATGATGGATGGACAGATGGATGGATGATGGATGGATGGATGATGGATGGATGATGAATGGACGGATGGATGGATGGATGATGAATGGATGGATGGATGGATGATGGATGGATGGATGGATGGATGGATGGATGGATGATGGATGGACGGATGGATGGACAGATGGATGGATGGATGATGGATGGACAGATGGGTGGATGATGGACGGATGGACAGATGGATGGATGATGGATGGATGGATGATGGATGATGGATGGACAGATGGATGGATGATGGATAGATGGATAATGGATGGGTGGGTGGATGATGGAAGGGTGGGTGGATGGGTCTTTGGAAAGATACATTTAAAACAAAATGAGAAACTGGAAATCTGTAGGTTTGGTTCTGTTATGAGCAGACCCATCCCACTGCCATTGTTGTCAGAATAGGGATCACCAAGACGTTGGCCAATTAGGAC
Organism: Loris lydekkerianus; assembly: GCA_963574355.1. Lineage (NCBI taxonomy): Eukaryota > Metazoa > Chordata > Mammalia > Primates > Lorisidae > Loris > Loris lydekkerianus. The sequence goes on along the minus strand of CAUYPK010108262.1, from coordinate 27,042 downwards.
AAAAAGAAGGGGAAGACCATCAGAAACTGATGGGAGAACCAAATACTACTAAAGACCAACTAGCCATTAAGGCACCAGATGAAACCTCAGCATCTCCAGATCCCCTCACAATTCCATAACCCCACCTGCTAGTGCAGCTGCAGATCCACACAGGGTGCTCAGCCCACAGTGGGACTGGGTGGGCTGGTCCACCCCACTGCTCATGCTGACATTGGTATAGCACTTTACAGATGCCGGGCTCTGTTCCAAGCCTTCCACTTATGTTACCTCCTTTAGCCCTCATGATTAACCTAGGAGGTGGGTGGTACTATTTTGGAAATGTTCCATTTTTCACAGGAAAAGGCTGAAACACAGAGAAGTGAAGTAATTGCTCTAGACTTCACTCCTAGCAAGCATCAGGAATGAGAATCTCACAGAAAGTCTGGCCCATAGACCTGGCTCTCCCCATGACGTGTGCTGCTCCTGGGTCCCCAGTAAGGGTAGAGTGAAGACAGGGGACCGAGGCACCCCACAACACTCCACACCCAAGACCAGGGCCAGGTCAATTACAGCCAAGAATTATGGGGCAAATGTATTTTTCCAGCATGTTCATGTAAGCTACCTTCTCCAAAAGTCTTTTATGACCCCTCCAAATTATAATACCATCAGATGGTGATCAGTGCAAATTTAGAAGAAAGCTTTCAGAAATGGGAATTTAACACTTTTCAGTGACAAGTATGACCATAAGCTTAAATGAATTATATGATTTTTATAACTCATGAATGAATTTGAATGGCTAGAAACCATAGCATGGTACAAGATGAATTCTCAGACGATATTAAGGCATAAAGGGACTCCTTTTGGAGAACCACACAACTATGCCAATTAGCCCAGGCCCAGTGTAAAATACAAGAAAATGAACAATTGAGCAGTGTGGTCATAAGAAAGTAGAGCCAAGTCTATCTTAGTCCAGACCTTCTTTATTGGGTTAACAGATGAATGCTTTTCGGCAGGAATTTCATCATGGTGCTGATAGTTTCTTAGGCCTGTGGTTTGCACTTTCTTAACACTACAGGAGATTCTGTGGTTGAGGCAGAATAGGAAGGCAGGAGCCAGGGGTCACAGGTGGAGGGAAAAGAATAAAGAGTATTAGTCTCATATCTTGGGGGGGCAGAGGGGACATTCAGACAAATTCTTGGAATGCAAGGAGTATAGTTTGAAAACCACCAAAACCTACTAATATTCTCAGAGGAAGAAATCGGCTGACCAAGGATTAGATAAGTCAACCTAGGCACTCAGGAAGTGATGTATTTACTAATCACAGGAAAACTCATTTTTTAAAGTAAAGAAAAAATGAGGGGGAAGCCATAAAAAATTAGGGTGCACCGGAATGTTGTACTATCACAAAAGCACAACTGTTTAATAACTTAAGGATTAATTTTCTCACGTGCAGTGTAGCCAAGCTCTTGTTTATAACTGCTGCCTACAACAAAAGTGTCTTGCTCACTGAAGATGTCAGCCACAGGGGAACAATAGTTCTGTTTTGTGTGCTTTCATTCAAGTTCAGAATAGAACCCTGCCCCTACCTGAGACATCATGATCTTGTGGCAGAGGAAAAAGAGCCAAGTTCAACCCACTCTGTGTCTCTTTAAGCTTCTCCTCACATTTCACTGGCCAAACTAAGTCAAATGCTCACCCCTGATGTAAGTAGGACAGGGAAGTATAATCCTCACATAAGAAAGCTCTGCAAGCCGCAGAGCTATGGACAAAGATGCAAAATCCTCTTACAAGGGAGGGCAGAAAACAGGTAGGAAAAATAATATAATCTGCCAATTCACTATGCCCAATGTCTAACACAGCATCTTATACAAAATAGATGCTCAATAAATGCTTTGGATTTATATGTGAATGAATTTATGTTGACCATGATGTCACACTATGAATCTATAAATAGATTCATATTTTCTGGTACAGTTTTATCCCTTGATTTGTTACATAGTAACTTTTCCTGTTTCTACTATAAATTTCTTACTAAGAATGAATCTCACAAGCATAATATTAAGCACAAGAAATTACATGCCAAAGGTATAGACCAACAGGTGAGTAGATAAAGAAATTGTGTTGTGTCCAAACAGTGGCATAGTCATCAGCAATAAGAGGAATGAACACACAGCACAGGTGCATCTCAAAATAATGATGGGAGCACAAGACCAAAAAAGAATACATTTTATTTGATTCCAGCTACATCAAATTCTAGAAAACGCAAAGTAATGTGGAGTGGCAGAAAGCAGATCAGTAGTGGCCTGGGGAGCGGAGGGGGGCGGTGGCATGGGGAGAGGGTAGATAAAAAAACTTGAGAGTGATGGATATGTTCATTATCTTGATTGCAGTGATGGTTTCATGGGTATATTCAGATGTCAAAACTCATCAAATTGTGCCCTCTGAATATGTGTAATGTATCGTATGTCACCATGCCTTAAAAAAGCTTTAAAAATAAGGTTTTTTAAAGGGCACATGCTGTGTGATTGTGTTTTTATAAAGCTTCAACAACAGGCAAAACTAACCCACTGGTGTTTGTAAGGCAGTGGTTACTTTTAGAAGCAGTAACTGGAAGGATTAAGGAAGGGTACAGGGGATATTACCTCTTGATCTAGATGCTGGTTATACACATGTGCCTATGTGTGAAGTTTCCCTGAGCTGTCTGTTTTCAACTGACATATTTTTTCTGCACACATGCAGCAATAAAATGTTTTCAATGTTTTTTCTTATAAATATCTTAAACTATCAAAAACCACCCTCATGATTTATTTACTTAGAAAAATAATAGTTGTGTGCCTTGTGTTCATTTGTCTTCTACTTTAAGAAACAGAGGGCTGTGAATGGATTTGTTCCCCACAGGTGTCCATGTTGGAGGACAGAGCACAGGCTTGATGGCCATCAACACTGGCATGGGCAGCGGCAGGGATCAGGGATGGGACGCAGCAACGTGCTGACTGTGATGCCAGTGTCTGTCTCCTGATATGGGCAAAATTCTGATGCTTCTGTTCCCTCTTCTGTTTTATCTGAATTTCTGTTACCTGCCCTCATACAGGGCATAGAGGAAGCCACATTTATGCACAAATGACACATGTCCACATGGAAAAAATTGAAAAAGCAGACAAGGTGTGCTGTTACACTGTTGTGGACAGTTGACCTACAGGTAAGAAATGAAAATTCCCAGATACTTTTATGAACCCGTCATTTTTACCATTTTACCATTTTTTAAAAAGAAAAGCCTATTAATAAAGTTATAAGCCTATTATAAAGTTAATGATTTGTTGATAGGAATAGATTAAATTTCCCTTGCTGGCAAGAACAGTCCTAAATTAAAATGAATGAAAAGTTTATCTTTTTCAACAATGCCCCCTCTATCCCCCATCAAATGAGACAGAAAATCAATCTGAATTTCAAATGACTTTGATCTTTGTGTTTATTTTGTAAACTATTATGTGGTCCCCAGGAATGCCCCTGTGGAGCAAAAACAAATTACAGTGTCTCAAATTGTGTGCTCAAGTCATTTTAAAAGAAAATTTCTCAAAATGTCATTGATTTGTTGTAAAAACAATGACTCTCTTCTCATGAGTGAAGCTTTAAAATTCTCCATTAAACTCCATCTAATAAGAGAAAAAAGAAAGAACCATAACTACATAGGCCTATCATTTAAAATATGCAAAAGATAAAAATAAAGAACTGAAAATATCTACTATCTTCCAGTCACTGTGATATGAACTACTAGATAAATAAAAACTGAATTATGGTACCTGAAAGGGGTGCTGCTCTAGTGAAATCCTGGAATATATGCCAGTAGCTTCATGATCAAGTGGTTGATAGAAGTCCCAAGGACCCTGAGGAGACTATTAGAAAGATCTTGGTGGTGGCCTCTAGAAAGCTGTTAGAGATGGCTCAAAGCAAAGTGAAGTAGCAACAAGGTTAATGACACCTGTGCATCTTAGTCTGTTTTGTGTTGCTTCAAAGCTGTAGTCTCCAGTCACTGGCCACGGACCACTGCTGGTAAGAACTGTACAGCAGAAGCTGAATGGCAGGGGAGTGAGCAACGCTTTCATCTGTATTTACAACCGCTCCCCAATGCCCACATCACCACCTGAGCCCCCTCTCCTGTGACATCAGCAGCGGCACCATTAAATTCTCACAGGAGCACAAACCCTACTGGAAACTGAGCGAGCAAGGACTCTTAAGTTGTGTGCTTCCTATGAGAATTTACTGCCTGATAATCTGAGGTGCAGCTGAGGTGGGCTCACTGATTCTGCATTACGGTGAGCTGTACAGTTATTTGTTTATATATTACAATATGAAAATAATAGAAATAAAGCATACAATAAATGCAAAGTGTTTGAATCATCCTCTGCCACTCCTGTCCGTGGAAATCTTGTCTTCTGTGAAACCACTCCCTGGTGCCAAAAAGGTGGGGACCACTGCTATAAAGGAATGACTAAGGCTGGGTGCTTTAGAAAGAACAGAGGTGTATTTGGCTCACAGTTTTGTAGACTGTACAAGAAGCATGGCACTTGCGTCTGCTGAGGGTCTCAGGCTACTTCCACTCGTGACAGAAGGTGAGGGGGAGCTGTGGTGTCCTGAGATCAGAGAGAAGGAGGCAGAGAGCAGAAGGGGGAGGAGAAAGAGGGATGGTCAGCACAAATAAAGCCTTTGAAACCCTCCAATTCTATAGGTAGGAATCAGGCTGAGAAAATTACACAGGTGTGAACAGGGACCATGCTGTACACTAAGAAACAGTATTTCAGAGGATGGAACCAAGAGCCATGGTGAATCAATCCCAGGCATTAGGAATGATCCCTTATCATAGAACAGGCAGCACCTGCTGGATTTCAGAATTGTGCACTTGAAACTTCTGTGTGCGCCTTGACCCTTGTTTCTAAATTAAAAAAAAAAAAGTTCTACTGGTATTATTGACATACAAAAGCTACACTACTTAAATTGTATGGTCAGATATGTGGCAATTGTGAAATCTTCACCACAATCAAGATAACAAACATATCTGTCACACAATGTGCTTTTGATGAGTCTCTGTCACAAAGGTGCTCTTTCCCATGACACTTACAAAGGTCTCTCACAAAGGCCTTTCCTGAACCCACTCCCTAATATAAACCTGTTTTATTTTCCTAACTGCACTTCTAGCTATTAAAATCCTTTACATTATTTACTGTTTATTTATTCCCTGTATCCAGAAGGCAAAGCTATGCTCCATGTGGACAATTTCATCCTTTCAAGAAGGAAATTAGATGAAAATATCAATTTACTCTATTCCGGAGACCTTGAAAGCAACCTATTTGTGGATAGAGATGTTATAGTGGATAATCAAGGTTTTGAGTCTTATATTACTGGAAAATGAAATCATTCCTTTCTCCCAACTCTTCCCCCCCCCCCCAAGATGATGTGGCTATGAATATACCTTAGCTAAGAAACTCATGAAGTTATTTCAAAGCTTGTCACACTTTTGAGGATTTACAGAGATAGGTCAAAAAGAGATGTTTACTCAGTAATGAGACTTTTAAAAAAAATCCCTGCAGAACTGGGGGAGAAAAAGTTGAGTGCATGGGGGAGGAGTATAAATAAATGAACAACACTTCTCTGTGTAACAGACAACTACATCAGGATGTTAACAGGACAGTCAGGGAAATATTGCTCCTTTTTATGAGTTGAAAATAAGGGTCACAAATTTAAATGCCTACAGGGGCCTGGTGAGAAAGAGAAATGGGCTGGTTCACAAGGATAAATGATGACTTGTTCAATGGCTTGGTTTTAGGGAATATTAAGGAGAAGATAAAGAAAGAACACCCTCCCTGCAAAGGATCCAGGAGCAACTCCATCCCCTGCACGTGGTCCTAAGCAGGAAGGAAGGCTCTGTGTCGCCATATTTTCCTATTCCTCAAGAAAAGCCAGCAATCTGGATTTTTATGTAAAAATCCCATGAATTTAGGGTTGCCAACTAATTCCAGTCATTTAAACTGTATAGCCCAATACCAGGCGGGATGAACAAGGTACATTTGCAGACTGAGTCAGACTTCCAAGCTACAAAGTTTGTGACCTTCAGTTTCAACTACACAGCTTTAACTAGAAGTTGAAGTTTATCCCTAGGAAATGGCTGAGTGTATTTGCTTTAATAGTTACTTACTGAACAAAATATAGAATAAAGGAAGAGAGTGGCCACACTACACTGGTGAGGATTGAACTCGTTCATTTCTTCCTTGAACTACTCCATGGCATTAGCAATCCAAGGCCAAATGGACTGTCATCCAGAGCCCTTCTCCTGGAGTGGTGTTCTTAACAGAGAAACTCACAGGAATGGAAAACACCATGTTTTCGCTAATAAGTGAGAACTAAATAATGGGAAATTGTGAACCAGGGAGGATGGGTGGAGGGTGAAGGATAAAAACTTACCTATCAGATGCAATGAACACCATCCAGGTGATGGGCACACTGAAAGCCCTGACTTCAGAATTGTACAGTGTGTCCATGTAACACAAACATTTGCACCTCTAAATAAAACAAAAACATTGCCCTTTGACATTTTGAAATTTTTGAAAAATGTGAAAAAACAATAAACAAACTGAGTAACTCAGATTTGGGGGAACATAGCTGATCAGAAGAGAGGGCTCGATCCAAGCAGGTACAGAGTGAGGTTTTCTGAAAGGTTAATAGACAGCCAAATCACAGAGTCAGCAAAAAGCTGCACCTTTGCAAAATTGTGTAAACCTGGAACTGGGGACAGAAGAAATGACATTAGGTTTATGAATGTTTTTGAGGACACCCCTCAGGACAAGTATAACTTCTGGATGGGGACCAGTACTTGAACTAAAAGACTTGAGCTAAATTTTGTTTGGAACAAAATTTTAGGTGTCTTTCTTCTGTTGTCATTCTCCGCAGTTGCCTTGACCCTTCAGTAAGGCCTGAAAGAGAAAAGGTATGTGAGCCTGTTCCATCTTCATCCCTCCACAGGAACTGTGGGGAGAGAGAAGTATTTACCCAGGAATTGTATCTACAACTTGCAGATGCTAACCGGCAGAGAAATGAACTGTTGTCCATGGCGCAGCTAGTACTGGGGATGCAGAAGGCCAGTGACCAAGAGGACAGCTCGGGGCTGCCTGGGAGGAGGGGATCAAAATCTCTTTCAATTTATGCTAAGAAAATGTCTTTAAGACAAGAAAGCTGACCCTTAAGTCACCTATAAAATAGAATTACAAGGACTTCAAGTATCCTCTGATCCAGCAGTTTCCAAATTTATTTTTATCCATAGGACCACTTTTCAAAAGAAATTTATTAATTGTTAAAATTGAGTGTTCAGTAATGGGATTTCCTTACATTATTCTCTCTACTTGTCTGTATGTGTAAAATTTTCCATATTTTTAAAGAGAAATTACATTGAATTTTAATATATAAAACAGGTTGAATGTATATAGTTTTCAAACTGCTGAATATTCTTCCAATATTCTGCCAACTTGCTAAGAATCATATCCAAGGAATCTTGGCAGATGATCTGCAATTGCTTAAATACTTACAATGACAAGGAGCAGACTAATTTGGAGGCAGTCATAGCTGGATGGATCTGCTTATGAGAAGATAATGTCTGCATTGCCCCCTTATAACTTCAAGTGAGAATCAGACTATTTCTCTCCCATGAATGTATTTTTATCCTTTTCATTTTAACCAGTGCCTTTTTAAACAATGCCAAATAACTGGCAATGTTTGGCATTCAGTATCACACTAACATATGCTACGAAGTCTGCTAAAGAGATGCTAAGGGCTGTGTTTCCATCCTCTGGGTTAAAAAAGATGTGAGCAAAATATTTAAGTAAAATTAAGACACCTACAGGCAAAACCTGACAAAGTGTTGCACATTGTGCTACATAATAGATTGAGATTTTTTTTTTTTTAATATCACGGAACTCTCCATTTTCACCTACCTGTCAACTCCGCATCATTTGTTATTAATTTAACACCAGAGAGCCTGGAAAAAGCTGCAAGCTAGTGAGAGCACGCAAATCAAGCACAGAGATGGCAAAAGCTCTTTGGAGAGGCTTGTTCACAAACTTAAAGGGAATTTGAAAAATGGCCCTCGATTTGGAGGGTGCTTGATATGTAATCAAGGTATAGAAAATACAAGGATCAGCTGGCTACTTTAAATGCAAAAAGTGACAGTAAGCCTGGGGAACCAGGTCAGCTGTGAGATTCCGAGCAGTGCTTCAGGAACACATCTCTCTCTTCCCGAATTTTTTTAGCATCTCTGTCCTGAATTACATGGGACTCATTCCCAGCAACAGCTGTTTCTAAGACACATATACCTGTGTGAATCTCAGCAGGGCCAATTGGAGGGGAAAATGTTTGCAGACTGATTTGTACATCAGTATTTCTCTATGAAGAATACCTTTGGGCCCTACAATGAAGAATTATATAAAGCATATTTGTTCTCTGTTGGCCAAAGCCCAGTCTCAGGTAAAGTGTCTTCATACCAATATGTATTCAAATGCCATCCCAATCTCAAAAAAGTTTTAAAGCGAAATTTTTCAACAACGTGATAAAGATCCTCCTCTACTAAATTTCCTCATAAAATCCTTTCTGCTTTAGTCAGTATCTATATTATGTACATTTTAGTATGTTTATATAAACAAATGCTATTGAACAAATATATCCCTCTGTGATAAAAGCAAAGGACAAACTTTAAAAGTTAGCACTGACCATGATGTGATAGCCACTGGCTAACTGCCCACCAAATCAGTTTCTTCTTCTTCCCACATCCATCAGAATTATGTCAGGAAACAGAATCTGACTCGTGATCCAAGTGACTTTAGTATCTTGACTGAATACAGAAGCCAATTTACAGAGACATGGAAAGGACTAAGAGTATTGATAAGGGAATCTGAGGCACCTGGGGACTAGCAAGACTAGAAAGCCATTACCAGCCCTAGGACACCACCTGCTCTCAGAGAACACAGACTGTTCTTTGGTCATTCTGTAGAGGGATTGAGATGTACTTCCTCTCAATCCCTGGGTGATGTCAAGGCTGCTGATGCTCCTTCATGCACCAAGAGAGCATGAAAGAAAGTCTATTGCTCACACACAAGGGACTTCTAGGGAGAGAAGGGCAGGTGCAAGTTAGTTTGAAGCCATGAGATTCAAACTTTCTTGCTGTGCCAAGAGCTCAGGAGCTGAGTGTGTGGTCCCCTTTCACAAAATACCAGAAGTGTGGGGGTAGGCAGGGGAAGGGTGCATGGAGGTTTAAATGCGGTGAACTGTCAAACATCTCAAATGGAGCCAAACTCTATGACACAGCCAAACACAGGACGACAGCAAGGTACAAATACCCCAAACTCTAGTCTTCCAATCTCCTGCCTGAGCCCATCTGGAAGCCAGGAGGTAGGAGATGCCGGTGGATGTCCATAAGATCATTCTCCTGTAGCACAGGGGGTTAGAATCAAAGAAAGCAGATTGGAACTGTAGGGCAGGCTCAGAACGACCAGCAGACAGATGGATCACATCCCTTAGACTCCCTTTAGCCCAGTGTAGCTTCCTGACTGAGTTCTGGACAATGGACTGAGGACATACATGACGTGCGATATTTTTAGATCTGAGCCCATAACACTCAGTGTGGCCCTCAATGTTTTCCCTCTTGTCTCATGTAAACTTTAGAGGACAAAGGTCCAGAGGGGGACTTTGAGGCCTTACAGGATAGTGAAGCCATTAGGCTATAAGAACCTAGATTCTGGCTCAGCACCCGTAGCTCAGTGGCTAGGGTGCCAGCCACATACCCTGGAGCTGGCGGGTTCAAACCTGGCTTGGACCAGCTAAACAACAATGACAACTACAAGAAAAAAAGAGCCAAGCATTGTGACAGGCACCTGTAGTCCCAGCTACTTGGGAGGCTGAGACAAGAGAATTGTTTAAGCCCATGAGTTTGAGGTTGCTGTGAGCTGTGACATCATGGCACTCTACCAAGGATGACATAGTGAGACTCTGTCTCCAAAATAAATAAATAAATAACCTGGATTCTTAAATGATGTCATTCAGAGAACCACATTGAATGGCAGCCTGAGTGAGAAATAAACTCCGTGCTCCTTCTGAGAACTCCATGTTATAGAGACAACTGATACACACATGAATATTAGGGAGAAAGAAAAATCTAAACCGAGCTAAAATTTGCAGCAAATTTTAAGAGTAATTTTTTAAATGCTGAAAAGGGCCGTGAAGTCATAGGTTACCTGCTTGGGACCGAAGTTATCAAACCTTTGTTTCACATGCCTCAGCCCTATAATTCCTGGCAGTGTTATGGAAACTGTAAAAAAGAGAAGAAAATAGCTTTGGACAGTGCCTGCCACTGATGGAACAGTTGGGTCCCTTCAACACTAGCGTACAGATTGCTGGTCCTGTGCCTGTGTCTAACTTTGGACCACTCTAAAGCCCTTCCACTCTCAACACGATTCTGTCTCCCTAACATCTCCCCGCTGTGACTATTCATTTAAACTACGTTCACTCATTCTGGAAACATGACAGGACGTCTACTCAGGGCCAGTGGTATCACAAGTGACCGAAAGTCCAGGTGGAAGAGTCCAAAACATGAATAACTAGCACAGCAAAGGGCAACACGTGCTTAGTGGGACATACACACGGGTTCAGCAGGACTCGGAAGGGGGGCGGCCAGCTTTGAAATGGATCAGGGAAGCCTTCAGAGAGAACACAGCCCCCAGCAGAGTCTGAAAGGAAGTAGCCATACAGGCACGTGTCCCTCCAAACAGCGTGCCCTGCTCTCCAGCAGAATAAGCCTATCGCCAGTGTGGGATCTGTGAGTAAATGCTGGCTGCAGGCTGACTCTCACCTGAAGACCTGCACCAAGGACACTCTTTGCCCTTGAGCCTTCCTCCAGACAGCTCAGAGATGATGTTCTGCTGTTAAATCCCCTGTGACTATCTGCCACGGACCCCAGGGCTGTGGTTGAAGCTGCACCAACAGCTCCTTCCTGAGGCATCCTTTGCTAGGCAGCTATCCTGAGGCTCTCAGCTGCTGGTGGGTAAGCTACCATTGTAGAGTGGTGACCTGCTGCATGGCTCTCAGGCCAAGCTCCACCTAGTCCCACATGAACAAATGTCCCCCAAGAAGCACTGGAACTCCCAATTGAGTCACTGCTGAGTCAGAGAATTGTGTGGCTGCAGAGATTGCATCAGGGCTACTTAATTCTTCTATGGAACTTCTCTGACTATAATGCTCTGAAAATTTATTTTCTCAACCCTCCTTTGAGCTTCAATTTCCTCATCTACAAAATGGGGATAAAAGTATAAGTTTCAAAAGCCAGTGTGAAGATTCATAAGTTAATACGGTTTAATAATTTATTTATTTTTAATAGACACCGTCTAACTGTCATCCAGACTGGAGTGCAATGGTGCAATCATAGTTGAGTGCAAACTCAAACTGCTGGGCTCAAGTGATCCTCCTGCCTCTGCCTTCAGAATTAACCACCACCTGGCTAATTCTCCTTTTGAAGAGACAGAGTCTTGCTGTGCTTGCTGCCCAGGCTGGTCTTGAACTCCTGGTCTCAAGGGATTCTTTGGCCTCAGCCTCTTAACATTGCTAGAATTACAGGCATGAGCCACCACATTGGCCATTTTAACGTATGTTAGAACAGAGTCCAGCACACAGCAAAAGTCATCACCCAATGATTACTGGGAGGAGGAGGGGAAGGATGATGATGGTGATAAGATGATAAACAGTCACTTCCTGAGCCAAAACACATAGTTCAAGAGGTGAACAAATGGGTGATTGGGAGATTGGTGAAAGGAAATGATTTTTCTTTTGGTAAAGTGGTTGCTAACTCCTAATGAGTAGTTTTTGAGTTATCTTTATTTGCACTGGTCAACTCACCAGATAAGACTTTGTTTTGTTTTTAATTTTTGGTTTTTAATGTTTCCCTATAGGCAGAACTCTACAATATCCTCACAGTCTGCATGCTAATTGTTTTGACCCATTGACCTGGATTTCAACATCTTTGGGACCTTTGTGTGATCACTCATTTATTCAGCAAATTAATTGATCTGATCTAGTGCCGGGTGCTGATGGCTCAGCAATGAAAAGGATTCTGTCTGTGCACCCAGCAAGTTTGCTGGCCAGGGACAGAGAGTCGGGAGGAAGGCAGTGTCAGTGCAGTGTGTTCCTGTGGGGAACATTCCCAAGGCTGCCACCAGAGCTCAGTGACTCAACCCTAAGAGAGGAAGGAGGTAGCATTCATGGTGACATTCCACAGATGCAAAGATCCAAAGGAAAACCATGTGGCTTGTGAGGAGACAGCAGCAGGGCTGGCATGGAGAGCACCAGGCAGCAAGTTTCAAGACGTAAGTGTGGAGAAGCCAACAGAGGTCAGGTTATAAAAGACCTTAATCACCAGGCTAAGGAGTCTGGGCTAAATTCTAAGTGCTATGTGGAGCCACGGGCATGTTTTTGTTAGGGAAGGGACAAAGCAGACTGGCAGCTAAGAAAGATCTTTCAATCCCCAGGGTGAAAGACAGATGGGAAGGGTGCAGAACAGGTATTAGAACCACAGGTAGGAGACCAGTGAAAAATTCCAAATGGCCCACGTGGAGACATGTGCTAAGGTATAAACAGTAGGATGGGAGATGTGCTTGTAAGGGACAGCCCTCCTGGGGTCAACAGTGACCAGAAGGCAGTTTGGGCCCAGCCACAGATTCAGAGTAAAGACTCCCGAGCAGGAGCAACACAACAGGGAAAATTCTTTCTCGCGAGGATTGAATCTATTCACTGGTACCTGCAGAGGGGACATGAAGGAGAGGGCAGGGTCAAGGATGGCACCTAGACCTCTGATGTGGGCACCTGGTTCAATGTCAGGTGGGAAGATGGGGGGTTCGTGCAGAAGGAGAAGACCAGGGGAAGAGCAAAGGGAGAAAGTAATCATTCAGGTCAGACAGACTTTGAAATGCCTGAGAAACTTACGAGGAACGCATTAGTTACGGTTCTCCTAAGAAACAGAACCAATAGAAGATGCAGATGTCTATTTATCTGCATAAAATGAGATTTTTTTGTGAACCATAACAAGTAAAGATTTTTTTATTTTATTTTTTTTATTTTTACACATACATGTGTTTATTGGGTTTCCATTTTTTTTGCCTTCACAAAATTAAAAAGGCTTAAAATTTAATAACAATAACAATGTTTAAGATAAGGACTAGAAACAAAAACCTCATAAAGAGCGAACAGAAAAAAAAAGAACAAACGAACATAAATATATTCAGAGAAGGAATCAGACAATTGCTACATGGAAATATTAAGCAATGATAATAATAATAATAATAATGCAAAGAAAAGTAACATTCACATTGTCAAAAAAGAGTATGTCTATTGTAGAATGTGATTTTTAAGTGAGAAATTGGTGCACTATCTACATAAAATGAGATTTTTTAGAGTAAGATATTGGCACACATGATTGTGGAGGCTGGAAAGTCCAATGATCTGACATCTGCAAGCTGGAGACCAAGGAAAGCCTAAGAGCCAGAGAGCTGATGGTCTAGATTCCAATACAAGTTTGAAGACCAGGAGCACCAAGGGCAGGAGAAAACCAATGCTTCAGCTCAGCCATCAGGTGGACGGCAAATTCAACCTTCTTAGTGTCTTTGTTCTATTCAGGTGCTCACAGGAGGGAGTGATCTTGTTCAGTCTAATTCAGATGCCAATCTTTCCCAGAACCATCCTCACGGACACCCCCCAAAATGATGTTTAACCAGGTATCTGAGCATCCTATGGCCTAGTCAAGTTGACACACAAAATGAACCATCACAAGTAAAGATTTTTAAGCGTGGCTTTCAAAGACTCTCTGATCCAGCATCTTCTACCTGTCCTACCTGGTTACTGCAGAGAATCACATTCTCTTCCACTTTATAGCCTCTGCACATACAATTCCCCCAACTCTCCATTCCCTGCAACCTGAGCATCTCTCTTGTATCTTTCCTGTCTCAAGTTGGACACCATAACCTCCTGGAAACTATCTCTGACCTCTCTCAGTTCCAGATTAGGTGTCCTCTCTGCATTCTTATCATACTGTCAATTCCTGGTCATTGCCTTATCACATAATCTAATTGTGTCTTCTGGTGTCTTCCCCCAAGGTTCTCTGAGTTTGATGGGGGCTTGTTCATCAAGGGGCCCCCACTGCTTAGTATAGTTCCTGGTAATGACTCAATAAACAAGTGGCATAAACGCAAGGCATACGTAGATATAAGAGGTACCTATGACAGAGAAATAAAAGCACACAGAGCACCTGCTTCACCTTATTTGTCTCACATTTACCTTCCATCCACACCTGAATTTAAAACCATGTTACATTCTGAAATAGAAAGTTAAACTCCCCTAATATTGAAAATTTCCAGATGATGGCATTGCTAAGAGCAATCTGATACAGTAACAGTTTCTGGCATATGCAGCTCATTTTAACAGATGCCAGTATGACATACAGAAAGTTGTCATGCGTGCTCCAGAAAGAAAAGCCATCCAGTTCATGTTTCACTCGCCAAATTAATTTCATTTGACATTTAATTTATATCCTAAGGTACTGTGGATTTGAACCTTGACTATGATAACAGCAGATTAGAGAAGTGTTCCATTTGACAAAACCAATTCATCAAGTTATTTTTGTTATGAGTAAGGCTGTCTTGATACAGATAACTCCAAGTCAAACATGTTTGCATATTTGCAAATCATCTGCAAATATGTTTGATTCTTTTAAATACAATATAAGCTTTTTCCTCTTTCTTATGTCTAATGTTGAGTGAGGTAGAGGATGCATCAGCTCACCAACTAGCAGGAAAGGAAGCCAGAACTCCATGAGTTTGGGAATCAGAAAGCTAAGTTGCAATTCCACATGATCCATCTATCATACAAAGTCTCAACCATGGCTACATGTTAGATTCAGGTGGGGATTTTTCTTAAACACCAATGTGTAGTCCGACCCTAAACAAAATAAATCAGAATCTTAAGTATGGCATAGCATCTGCATTTTCTAATCCTCCCCCCAGGTTGTTAATGTACATATCTATTAGCTATGTGAATTTGGGCATGTAATTTAATATCCTTGGAATAAAATGGTATGTAGTAAACATCTGCTCCAGTCATGACTGACCATCCACTTTTTTTTGTTTGTTTGTTGTTTTGGGATTCATTGAGAGTACAAAGAATTAGGTTATACTGATGGCATCTGTTAGGTAAAATCCCTCATAACTGTGTTCCACCCAGAAGAGGTGTGCCCTACACCGTAACCCCCATCCTTCTCCCTCTTTCTCTCTGCCTGCTCCCTTCTTCCCCTGTCCCACTTTCATCTACTCATCCACTGCCTTTATATTAGAATAGAGTACATTGGATTCATGTTTCTCCATTCTTGTGATGCTTTAACTAAGAAGAATGTGTTCCATCTCAATCCAGGTTAATACAGAAGATGCAAAGTCTCCATCTTTTTAAATGGCTGAATAGTATTCCATGGTATACATATACCTCAACTTGTTAATCCATTCCTGGGTTGGTGGGCACTTAGGTTGTGTCCACATTTTGGTGATTGTAAACTGAGCTGTAATAAACAGTCTAGTGCCAATGTCCTTATGATAAAAGGATTTTTTTCTTCTGAGTAGATGCCTAGTAATGGGATTGCAGGATCACATGGAAGATCTAATTTGAGTTATTTGAGTATTCTCCATACTTTCTTCAAAGTATGTAACCAACAGTGTAAAACAGTCCCACCAACAGTCCCACCAACAGTCCCACCAACAGTGTAAAAACGTCTCTCCACATCCACGCCATCAACTGCAGCTTTGAGACTTTGTGATGTGGGCCATTCTTAGTGATATCTGTGGTTAGGTGATATCTTCCTGTGGTTTTGATTTGTACTTCTCTAATGAATAAGGAAAATGAGCCCATCCATCCATTTTTTTTAATTTAACAGTTTATTAGTTGGAGTAAGAATTTTAATGAGATCTATACATTGTAATTGGTTGCTACTTCCCTTAAAATTCTTTCAGCTCATAATTCTACCTCCTTCTACCTTTTTTTCTTTTGCAATTTACTTGTTGAAAAAAACATATTTTTTGTCCTATCATTTTTTGTAGTCTAGAATTTGCTCTTTGCATGTCCATGGTGTCATTTAACATGTTCCTTTTTTCCACTGGCCTATTTCAAAAAGGCTTGATCAAAAAATAAGTAAAATAAAAAGAGAGATTTGTTAGCTGGGTGTGGTGGCATGCCTTGGAGTTCCACCTACTTGGAAGGCTGAGGTAGGAGGATTGGCTTGAGCCCAGAAGTTAGAGGTTGCAGTGAGCTATGATCATTCCATGCCCCTGTTCTCACACCCAGGCAATAAAGCAAGAACTTGTCTCCATCAAAAAAGTTTTGATTAAATCTAGAAAAACTATTTACTTCTGAGAAGCCCTTAATATCTGTTTGTCTCTTTTTATGATGTGAACAAGCTGCAGTAATCATTGCCTGGATTCATTATTTCACTTGCAGATGCAAAATAATGATATTCTATTTTTCTGTCTTTATTTCTTACCTATAAATATTTCTATAGAGACAAATTTTTGGTATTTTGTTTCTGTAAGACACAGCTTGCATAGAATGATCAAGAAAAAATGTTGTTTTTTTTATCTGTTCCCTTCATGTTTCATTGTTCACAATTATGATTTGGATCTCTAGCATCCTCCAAAGGTGACCAATGAGGGTTGTTTTGATTTTATTCTTATTTTTGTTTTTCAATGTCATTATGAACTTGTATATTTAAAATAAACTCATGGAGCCAAGTGCAGTGGCTCACACCTGTAATCCTAGCACTCTGGGAGGTCAAGGCAGGTAGACTGCCTGAGCTCAGGAGTTTGAGACCAGTGTGAGCAAGAGCAAGAGCCTGTCTTACTAAAAATAGAAAAAAACTAGCTGGGTATCATAGTGGGAGCCTATAGTCCCAGCTACTAAGAAGTCTAAGGCAAGAGTATTGCTTGTACCCAGGACTTTGAGGTTACTGTGAGCTATAATGTCATGGCATTCAACCCAAGGTGACAGAGTAAGACTATAAAATAAAATAACTCATGAATTGAAAATGTTTTTATCTATTGCAATTATTATTAGTAACTCCCAAATGATCTTATCCTGTCCTGTGACACCCATCATTTTTACTTTTAGATAACTCTTTTGCTTTCTGCTGTGACAAGATGGCCCAGGTTCATCTCCTGCCTAGAATATCTCTGCCTGGGTCTGGAATCAGCCAGTCTCCAAAGTGCTCTCATTCCTGTTTGTAGGAGATAATATTTAAACCAGAGTCGGTGCTCATTGCTACTGATTGTGCATAAAAATGTACATAGCATGTAGGTCTCAAAGTTAAGTCTATGAGGAAAAGTAGAGTTATGAAAGTCTAGTTTCTATTTTTGCTCCCTACATACTGTCCCCTCCCTCATAGGATTTTTTCCCCCTTTTTTTTTTTTTTTTTTTTTGTATGTTTTTGGACCTAGCAAAGTGGTCCAATACTGTAGTCCTAGCTACTCAGAGGCTGAGTTGGAAGGAGTCCTTCAGCCTGGAAATTATATCTAGCCTGGGCAACATAGTGAGCTCCCTTCTCTAAAAAAGAAAAAAGAAAAATAAAGGAAGGAAGCAAGAGAGAGAAGGGAAGGGAAGGGAAGGGGAGGGGAGGGGAGGGGAGGGAAGGAAGAGAGGGAGGAAGGGGAGGGAAGGGAAGGATAAAGGAAATGAAGCAGGAAAGAAGGAAAGAAGTTTTTGGTATATAACTTATTTTTAAAATAAAAGTAAAAATGTGTATATACTTGATATTTGTACCAGCAACTTTATTAGATGAATGGTAGCATGCCATAATCATTTTCTCTGCTTTTTCTTCATTCTACAGCAATATATGGAGATGTTGGCATTTAGGAGAGTTTCTATTTTGTTCTGAGGTAATCTTTAGAACAATACCTTTCCATAATAACCTTAATCTTCAGAACAATACTTTTACATAATAACCTTAATCCTCTCTTCTTTTTGAATACTACCTATCAGTTACCAATTGTGAACAATAATGGAATTAACTAGTAATCTTTCTCCTTCCCTCCTGCTCCTTCAGCACCTAATTTGAAATTATAGCTTTATTCTTTCTAATTACTACTAGTAAGACAATCAGCAAGCTTGTTCAATTTTCCATATACTGTTCCTTTTATATCCCAATTTTTGATAGTTATACAGTTTCCAGTTTTTAAAATTTAATCAATCAATTTATTTTCAGAGAGAGGGTCTCAGTCTGTAGCCCAGGCTGCAATGCAAGGGCGTGTTCATCACCCACTGAAACCTCTAACTCCATGGCTCAAGCCATCGTCCAGCCTCAGCCTCTGGAGTACTGGGACTACAGGCATGTGCCACCATGCCCAGCTAATGTTTTGTAGAAACAGGGTCTTACCATGTTGCCCAGACTGGTCTCAAACTCCTGGTCTTAAGCAATCTTCCCACCTCAGCCTCCCAAAGTGCTGGGATTACAGATGTGAGCCACTGCAATTGGCTAGTTATTTTCCACTGTGCAGAATGTATAACCATTGCATAATATACACACTCTATGTGTCAATCTTTTAGTGATGGTACTAGAGATAAATGTATAGTCAATGCCTCTCCAGTGAAGAAGTCAAAACTCAATTTCCCAGCTTACCTTACAATCAGGACACAAGCAAGTGATTAGGTCCTATTAATCAGGCACATACCATAATGGATTTTGATTCAGAAGTGAGCAACGTTAGGGGAACAGGCTGTGCATGGAACTATCATTTTTGCTGGGAGATGTGATGGTCAGCTTCCATATGCAGTGGTGGTAGCAGGGAGCAGTTTCCTAGTGATTGGAAGGTGATGCTCCTGATAAAGAAGAGCTATGGGTGTTTGTAGCAGCATCAGTTACAGAAAAGACCAAGAACTTCTGTTGCTCATGCTCTGCAGAAGTCACATCAGCAGTAGGGGTTTTCTAAGTCTGCCAATCTGCAGCTTAGATTGCAGATATTTTAGATAATGTTATGGAACCAGCTTTGAGCTGTTTTCCAGACTAAAACCATTGTGAACTTTCTAATATCTTGTAATATATTCTTCCTCTGCTTAAATTAATCAAGGTGAATATTGTCATTTGCATCCAAAAGCCCTGATTGATACTGGAAATACACATTTCCAGTTATTGTGAAGACTGAATGATGTACCTTACACATATGCACCTAACACACGATAGTGTTTAAGAAGTATTAATTTCCCTTTGAGTTCCTTGTGGAGGTGGATAATAGTACAGAGGCAGTCAAATTAGATATTATTGAAGCTTCTGAAACAAATCTGCATTCATTAAAGATATATTCAATTCTCTTTGTTGGGGCATTGTCAAAGCCTAAGTGCTTTTGGGAGTCTTTTTATTCTATAAAACTAGAAAAGGTAATAAACTTTCTTTGCAGGACTGGCTGTGTAATCTGTAGGGACTAGTGCAAAATGAAAATTCAGAATTTCTTTTTTTAAAAAGTATTAGGAATTTCAAGATAGGGAGGGCATGGAGGCTTCCACCTATAATCTCAACACTTTGGGAGGCTGAGGCAGGAGGATTACTTGAACACAAGAGTTCAGCCTGGGCAATATACTGAGATCCAGTCTCTAAAGAAAAAAAAAAGTTTTTTAAATCAGCAGAGAATAGTGGCATGTACTGTAGTCCCAGCTGTTCAGAGGCCCGAGGAGAGAGCATTATTTGAAACCAGGAGTTGGAGGTTACAGTGAGCTATGATCATGCCACTGCACTCCAGTTGGGACAACAGAGTGAAATCCTTTTTCAGAAAGAAAAACAAAAACAAAAACAAAAAAATAATTTCAAGATGGTGACAGCAGAGCCTTAAACCAAGCACAGAGCTCTTCTAAGTGTGGGCCCTTCTTCCTATGGCCATACCTAAAATTCTGTTCAAAACATTACATTTATACAATGTGGCTGACCACATCAAAAGGCTCTTCCGTCCAATGATACAGAATTACATTAGTAGTACAAAAATACATGTTTACTGCAAGGCAAAATCAACAAAATAGCAAAAGACAGAATATCAAAGTCAACAGGAACCACAGAGAGTATCTAATCCAAGCTCATCGTTTAAACTTGAGGAAACTGAGACCCAGTGGGGTTAATTGTCTGTCTGGAGTGATGCACTAGTTAGGGCTAGAGACTAGAAGTCTGGCTGCTGAAATCAAATGTAAATTTGTCTCATGTCATGTGGCACCATCACCCTTCCTTTTCATCTTAAAAGTGGTAGTGCAGTGTTCAACCAATTTTCTCTAGGCATGCACACCTCAACAAAATGGAGAATTATCAAGGAAGAAATGGAAATTCAGTGTAAAAACCTTCAGGACTCAAAGAGTTTCGAAAGAAGCTCATAATTTCATTAAAATAAACTATTTTTAATTACAAAATCTATCAGCAACAATTCAAATAAAAATACATAAATCAAATAGTGATTTTTCCACCCATTCATCCAATATTATTCCCTGAAAGTCATCACTTTTATCATTTGGTGAATATCCTTTCAGATATTTTATACTGGAATTCAAATCCCAGTTCTACCATTAGGTCAAACCTTATTTTAAATATACCATCCACTGGAATTAGGTGACTGTGAGTTTTTGAAAAAAAATTTTTTATTTATTTTATTTTATTTTATTATTTTATTTTTGAAACAAGGTCTCATTATGTTGCTTGGTAGAGTGCTGTGGCATCACAGCTCACAGCAACCTCAAAATCTTGGGCTTAAGCAATTCTCTTGTCTCAGCCTCCCAAGTAGCTGGGACTACAGGCTCCCACCACAACGCCCAGCTATTTTTGTTGTTGTTGTTGCAGTTGTCATTGTTGTTTAGCAAGCCCAGGTCAGATTGGAATCCACCAGCCTCGGTCTATGTGGCTGGCCACCATAACTACTGTGCTACGGGCACCGAGCCATAAAAAATGTTTTATTACAAGCAAAAAGAATACCTAAACACTGAAAATAGAGAATGTGAATTTTCTGAGAGGACTGCCCTTTTTAGAAGTAGTAAAATAGTCATTCATTTACCTATGTATTGAACGTAAAACAGATAACTAATGAACAATAACTAATGAACAAAATACACTAGAATTTCCTTTTTACTGTGTTATGTTGATTTGCCAAAATTTTGTTTGCTTTATGTTTACTTCTACTGCCATAATTAACTCATTAAGTATTCTGGGGTAGGAAAGGTGTAACACAGTAACAACATTCCCCACTAAATTTCTATATTTCTGCTTGGTGATGAATTATCTTGTAGCATTTCTTTCCTATTTCTCTCAAATACACATTTTGTTTATTCATTCTTCAATGTCAAAAATATTTTTTTCAGAAATCTTTTGGCCTCAACATATACTGCTAATATTCTATTTTGAAAATACAAGAACACAGCAACTTGATGAAGGAGGAAAGTTATGTGTATTATTTATTTACGAGTACGTACCAAAAACTACATAAATTATATCACCGTCTTTCTAGTACTGCAAATAAAGATCATTAATACTATTACTAGCTGATTTTCTCGAACTATCATTATTTGACTACTATCTAACATACCCACTGTTGTATGAATAATCTTTAAATGTATAACTTTACTTCTAGTATTGAGCTATAAATCCACAGCAGAAAAATTAGTTTTCCAATTCACCATTACAAAACAATTAAAATTCTCATGAATTACACTGCAGGTTAGAAAATAATCATGGATTGTGAACTCTGTGCTATTCAATTTGTTCAAATTCACAAATTCATTAGCCAAACTATGGTAAATTTCAGTTCCACAAATTCATTAGCCAAACTATGGTAAATTTCAGTTCCATATATATATATATAAATTCTCTTAGCCTCCCAAGTGAGTAAATGGTTTAACTGGCTGCCAGCTCAAAAGCTCGCGGTTTAGAGATCCTGTCTATCGCAGCCACCAAAGCCTGGCCCTGCGGCTGGGTTCACTCTACTATTAAGTACCCAAGTATTCAAGAGTGGAAATTTGAAGTCACTTCTAGACTGCCCACACCCTGCCTTCAGCCACGCCTCCTCCGGTGGCCTCTCCTCCTGCGCGCAGGCGCGCCTTCCACGCCCCCCTACGTTCAGCCAATCGCCGGCGACGCTTGCGGGGGTGGGATTTCCCTCCCCGCCAATGCAGGAGGTCCCTGCCATCCTGGTCCTGCCCCTGCCAGGAGCTACGGCCGGAAGATGGCGGCGGCCGCGGAGTTAACGCTACTGGAAAAATCCCTGGGTCTGAGCAAAGGGAATAAATATAGTGCTCAGGGCGAGCGACAGGTGAGGAGCTGGGCATCGCGGAAGGGAAGAGGCAGACGGGAGCGGGGCCTGCTGAGCATGGGCGGGACTGGGCCTGGAAGTCGGCAAGGCGGGCGGAGTGAGGTTGCGGCTTTCCAGCTTTCCACGTGTCAGCGCCGCGGAGCCCGCAGGTGACTCCCGGTTTCGGTCCCTGCCGCCCTTGTTCCTGAGGGTAGGAAGGGGCACCGGCTCAGGACAGACTCCGCCTGAACTTTATATCGGGGATATTGTCTTCGTTCCATTATGGGAAAACCAGTTGCGGGAGGACCCTCTAAGAGCTCTTGAATAGACTACGCTGGAGGCCCCGCATTTACGTTCAGTGACTGTGTTTACACTAATTGCATCTTTCATCGCTTATTACGCAGTGACTTCGTGAGAGCTAACGGGATGCCAGGGAGCAGTGTGCTGGGCCTAGGTGATTAAGACAAGCACCCTGGCTTCCCTTAGGAAGCTTGCTTTTTGACCGAGTGGACAGATGTTGCAGATATTTAAATTATAGTAGTGAAAAGTGCCACGTCAGAGCGTAGATGGTTGAGAGAACACATAAAAGGGGTCTTGGCCCAATTTGTGGGACTCAGGGAAGGCTTTTTTGAGGCCCTGAGATCTGGAGTTCTTGTGTGCGACGCTCGGAGACTGAGGGAAAGTTACACCGTGAGATTGACTCGTGAGGGATAAGGACTCAGATTTCCCAGGGCTTTGAAGAACATTTGTGCATTTATAAGGATCGTTGTTTGCGGTAGAGACGGTGTATTAGAGGAAGAAAATAGTCGTGGGATGACTACTTTGGATATATACTTTTTTTGCCCCTTTGAGGTTTTTTCCAGATGACATTTGGTTTTTGTCTTTAGTTTTTTCTGTTGTTCATTTGTTCCATGTTAAAATTTTGTAAGTGCGTAATAGTGTAGTTTTTTACAAGTAAGTTATTGTGAAGCCTAGACACGGATAAGTGTCTTGCCTAAGATAAGCCCTGTGATTAGTAGCAGAGTAGGGAGTATAACCAAAGTGACCGGCTTTTGGGTTTTCCTCTGCCCCCAGGCTGATTTAATCCTTTCAACTGGTACTCCTCAGTTTGGTTTCTATTTTTTAGGGAACATTGCCAAAATATATAATCTAATGTGAGAAACAGCCATTAGCAATTAAAGCCCAACAGAATACAGCAGACCTCCTCTGTAAGTTGATCTTACTTCATAGACTAGACATGCACCACTTGTTCATAGCAGTACAGTTCCTTATCGTGACCACCTTCCTATTTTGACCAGTTTGTGGTAGCCCCTCAGTAGTCAACTTACAGAGGTTCTGCTTTATGCAGCGAAAGGAAAATATTGTTGAGGAGTGTAGAAGAGGAAGTTAATTCTGACTATAAAAATGAACTTACAAGAGGCTGGGGCATGGCGGCTCACACCTGTAATCCTAGCACTCTGGGAGGCAAGTGGATTGCCTGAGCTCACAGGTTATCCACCCCACCTCTAAAAGCAGCTGGCATTGTGGCAGGTGGCTATAGCCTCAGCTACTGGAGAGGCTGAGGCAAGAGAATCACTTGAGCCCTAGAGCCTGAGGTTGCTGTGAGCTATGATGCTACGGCACTCTACTGAGGGCGACAAAGTGAGACTCAAAAAAAAAAAAAAAATGAACTTATAAGCTAAATGGAAAAGATGGTATTTAAGGAACTAGGCTTTCAAAGATGTGTAAAACCAATAAATTATGAGAGATTAGAAAGTTTGGGGCAATGAATAAACCAATATGCTTGGTGATGCAATGCAAGGTCAACCCAGAATTATAGCTTGAGGCCCAACTGTGAGGGCTTTGGAGTTCAGGGTGTGATTTTAGATTTATTTTTATGAAAACATTTTAGTAGTAGGCAGCTGTTTATGTGTATGGGGAAAGGGATGGAGTTATGTGATAAGATCAGCTATTGGGGGGGGAGCATAGCTCATAGCAGTGAGTCAGCAATATGGCATTATGTGCAGCATTACTGTTAATAATTAAAAATTCGAAGCAGCCAAGCGATCCATCTCTAGGAGAATGGTCCATTAAATTATGACGCATTGTCACATTGAAACACAGTCATGTGTCACTTAACAGGTTCTGAGAATGCATGGTTGTGCAGTATTGTCCTTGTATAAACGTTATAGCATACTTACGGCCTACTATATACTTAGGCTATATGATACAATCCTTTTCTGGTCTACAAACCTGTAAAGTATGTTGCTCTACTGAATTCTTTAGGCATTTATAACACGATGGTATTTGTTTAACATAGAAAAGGTAAGGTATTAAAAGTGATTACTTTGAAGACTGTGGAGCCTTAAGATGAATGTGACTAGTGCGTCCAGTGATTATAGCTGCATACGATACTTTAGGTTGTATGTAGAGCAAGGAGAATGGACTTTCAAGCCAATGGTACTTTATTCAAACCTTAACTCTGCTATTAATAACCAAATGACCTTGTTTCTTTATCTGTAAAATGAGTATGAAATTACTCATGATTTCTTAGAAGATGTAATGATTAGATGAGAAGGTAACTGGGAATATTTTTAGTTAGTATGGGAGGGTTTGGGTTAATTTATTTTTACAAATAATTATTTTTAGAATTAATCATGACACACTCAGCAATTGTCAGTCATTTTCTTTTTTTTTTTTTCTTTTTTCCTTTCAAAGTATAACAGCCATTCAGGAAAGTACATAGATCTCGATGTTACCACAAAGTGACACCCAGGTAACCAACCAGTCACGAAATAAAACATTTATTAGCACTCCCAGAAGGTTTCATATTATTTTCTTTTGATACATTTTTTAAAAAGAAGTTATTGATGATCTTAGACACTGGTGGTTTCATCTGAGTGTAAAGGCAAAAGTGAAACTTGAGGGAGCTAAATAGTGAATGAGAAGTGGTAAGTGCCTTTTGTTACCCCCTTTTACATAGTAACAAATCTGTGTCTACAGCATGTTAATCTCCATAACTCTCTCTATATATATATATACATATACACATAGATATAGATATAGGGATTTATATGCTTTAGCTTGTATAGAGGAAGGAAAATGGACTTCAAGCCAATGGTACTTTACTCAGGTATCCCTGCCTCAGAAACTTCATGGACTGCTCCGTCTCAGTGAGCTGGGGCTCTTTATTCCAGGTGCAGTCACAGCAGCCTGTGCTTTTCCTTCAAACACTTGCCATAGTCAGTAATTAAAAAGTTTTGTCTGACTTTTTTAATGTGGCAGCTGCTTTTCTTTCATACCACTTGTCATACTTAGTAATTATGGTTTTATGTACTTACTGAATCCTGTTTATATAGATGTGAGTACGAAGTGCCCTGCAGAGTGTAAATCACTGTAAGAATACAAGAATACTACGTCATGGCTGAAAAGAACAGCAGTCCTCTGAAGAAAATAATAATTTTTTTGTTGTTTGCTTGGATCATTTAGATTGTGTACTTGTTTTATTTGGATAGTCTTCCCATTGGACACTACTTTAGATTTTCTTTGAAATTTCTCATGCTTTCTGCTTAGTTTTTTTTTTTTTTTTAATCAAATCATAAATTAATTAGCAATTTCTTATAAGCAACTATATCTGACCATTTGTAGTCATAGGGGAAGCATAAAAAGAAGTCATGTTTATTCAAGTATGTTCACTTTGCTAAAATAAAATGTAAGTATTCGTGATTGAAATTATCACAGATATTAGAGTTTACATTTTCTCATTGTACCTACACAATTGTTAATTATAGTAACATTACCCTTATTTTTGCAGTGTTATTACCACTTTCATCATTAAGCATCTGTTGTCAAATTGCAAATTACATAACTGCTATCTTCCTGACTTTTCATGTGTATGTGATTTAGTGTCTTAGTATAAAACCCTAGAGTATTTTTAAAAATAGATGAGGAATTTAACAGTTACTTAGAATTTAGTTATGATGGTCTTTGTTTTTTTAAATTTATCTGAGGAACTTGATTTTTCTTTTGTTAAGATTCCAGTTCTTCAAACAAACAATGGTCCAAGTCTGACAGGCTTGACCACGATAGCAGCTCATCTAGTCAAGCAGGCCAACAAAGAACACTTGCTGGGGAGCACAGCAGAAGAAAAGGCAGTCGTCCAGCAGTGGTTAGAGTACAGGGTCACCCGAGTAGACGGACACGCCAGTAAAGATGATATCCGCACTCTGTTGAAGGTACTGTGACTTCTCTTTGTATGTAGGCCAAAATGCTGACACGCACTAAACAGAAATCTCTTTCCCCTGAGATTCAAATGCTGTTGGCCTTCTCCCTCTTTCCTTCTGCCTTGTAGTTTTTACCTGTTACTACTTCCTGGAACAGACTATACCATCTCTAACTCTCAAATCTCAGATAAGACGTTCCTGCCTCAGAAACTTCTTTGACCGCTTCCTTTCGGCTGGCTGGGGGGACTGCTCCCTTTTGGCTAGCTGGGGCTCTCTGTTCTATGTGCACCCTGTGCTTTTCCTTCATAACACTTGCTATAGTCAGCAATTATAGTTTCTTCTGACTTTTTTTTTTTTTTTAATTTTTTTTTTTATTTTTAATTTCAACTAGCTTATACATTTTTCTTTGTTTGAAGTACTCTTTTTTGGTGTTCATTTTCTTCTTCCGCTGGAGATGCTGTGCTGTTTTTGATGTTAAGTAGAGACGGGGTCTTACTCTGGCT
>CAUYPK010108260.1:0-52927 GCA_963574355.1 Loris lydekkerianus | reverse complement strand
CATAATAAAAATAATAACTTTTATAGATTGCTTATTATTGTGAGGTACTTTTGTTAGTTCTATTTATGTATGTTTGTTTGTGTGTGTTTATATATATATATTTTTATATATTTTTTTTTTTTTTTTTTTTTTTTTTTTTTTTTTTTGAGACAATGTCACTTTTTCACCCTTGGTAGAGTGCCATTGGGGTCATAGCTTACAGCAACCTCAAACTCTTGGGCTCAAGTGATCCTCTTACCTCAGCCTTCTGAGTAGCTGGGACTACAGGTACCCACTACAATGCCTGCCTATTTTTAGAGACAGGCTCTCACTGTAGCTCAGATTGATCTCGATCTCCTGAGCTCAAGCAATATACCCGCCTTGGCCTCCCAGAGTGCTAGGATTATAGACATGAACCATCACACCCAATAGAACCATCACACCTAATAGGTAAATACTATTATTGGCCCTATTTATAGATGAGAAATGGTCATAGAGTGGTTAAAGACCTTGCCCTAGGACATGTAACCAATGACTAGGGGAGTCAGATTTCAAAGCCAAGCAGATCATTCACTCTTGAGAAATATGAGTGTACCTCTTACCAGTGCATGTTATAAGTCTCATGTGGCATTTTTCTGCTTCAGTAACACATTTTGCTAAAGATTAGGAAGTTACCCAGGAGGCTGAGGTCAGAGGAATGTTTGAGCCCAGGAGTTCCAGGTTACGGTGAGCTATCATCAGACCACTGTACTACAGACTGGGTGGCAGAGCGCGATCCTGTCTGGACTCTGTCTCTAAACAAATAAAAGAGATTAGAAGGAGCCTATAGCAATGGCAGTGAATGTTCTGTGGTCATTATTTTTACATTCCTAACATTCTCCTAACATTCCAGTTTAAACTAGGAGTGTTCACCTGCTTCTGATTTAATGAGATAGATACACTGCCTAATATTTTTATGTTTAATAACATCTCATTGCTCTGAAATATGGTTGAAAGCCAAGAAGTAATCCATAAAAGGTCTGAGAGAGCCAGAATTGATATTCCACAGATAACACATGTGTTATGCTTGGGTACTTTACTGATGAGAGAGCCCCTCCTTTTCTCATTTACAGTCTAATAATTGTCACACATGTACTTGTAACTAGCTTAGTTATCTAGTAGTGGCCAGGCCCACAGTAGATCAGAAAGTAGAATCTTGGGAGAGAGAAGCTTTAATTCAGCAAATATTAATCACAAACTGTTTGTTAGGCATGGTACTAGGCATTGTCTCTGTCCCTGGAATTTCCAAGCTAACAGAGCAGCCACACATGAAAACACTTAAGGCAAGGGCAATAGGTGTTCCAGGTGGGAAAACTGAAGTCTATACGGTGTGAACACAGAAGGGAGAAGTGGGCAGTTTCTGCCTGGGGTGGCAAGATTTCCTAGAGGAGTGATTCTTGCTGAATAAAAAGATGACTAGGTTTTTCCTTAGTGGGCAAGAGAGGAATGGCATTTAAAAGAGCTGATATCTTAGGCCAGGCACAGTGGCTAATGCCTATAATCCTAGTGCTCTGGGAAGCCAAGGCGGGTCAGTCACCTGAGCTCCGGAGTTCGAGAACAGCCTGAGCTGTCTCGAGACCCTGTCTCTACTAAAATAGAAAAAATTAGCTGGACATCATGGTGGACAGCTATAGTCTCAGCTACTCAGGAGGCTGAGGCAAAAGGATCACTTGAGCCCAAGAGTTGAAGGTTGCTGTGAGCTAAGATGATGCAATGATACTCCATCTAAGGCAACTCTGTCAAAAAAAAAAAAGCACTGATATCTTAAGAAGAACAATTAACTGAAAAATCATGCAGCAGTATGAGGCCATTTACCATAGGCATGAAAACCTTACACATCCTTACTTCCCTGTTCACAATTTAGTAGCTTTTCAGGACAGGTTAAGAAACCCCTTTTAGGTGAGGTGCTGTGGCTCACACCTGTCATCCTAGCACTCAGGGAGGCTGAGGTGGGTGGATTGCTTGAGCTCAGGAGTTCCAGACCAGCCTGAACAAGACCCTGTCTCTCCAAAAAAAAAAAATAGCCGGGAGTTGTGGTAGGTGCCTGTAGTCCTAGCTACTCGGGAAGCTGAGACAGGAGGATGACTTGAGCTCAAGAGTTTGAGGTTGCTGTAAGCTGTGATGCCATGACACTCTACCTAGGACAACAAAGTGAGACTTTTGTCTTGAAAACAAAAAAATGAGAAAGACAGAGAGAAGGAAGGAAGAAAGAAATGAAACTCCTTTTAGAAAAGTTTCTAGCCAAAATGATATTTTTTTTTTTTTTTTTTTTTTATACAGTGTCTCACTTTGTCACCCTAGGTAGAGTGCTGTGGCATCACAGCTCACAGCAACCTCAAATTCTTGGGCTTAAGCGATTCTCTTGCCTCAGCCTCCTGAGTAGCTGGGACTACAGGCACTTGCCACAATGCCCGGCTATTTTTTGTTGCAGTTGCCACTACTGTTTTAGCTGGACAGGGCCAGGTTCAAACCTGCCACTCTTGGTATATGGGGCCGGCACCCTACCCATTGAGCCACAGGTGCCACCCTGATCAGAAATTTTTAAAGCTTTAGTACTTGAAATAGGAAGCACTCAGCCATCTGAAAAACTACTGCAGAATGCCCTTTTGTCTGAGGGTAGAAATGTAACTGAACTTTTAGTATCATTCTGTGTTCCATACTATGCCAAGCATGTTAAAATTTTGTAAATGTTAGTAGGTATGACAATATTATTGTATTAAATATTGTTTTTTGTTGTCTTGTTTTCTTTAGCCTCTACAGCTTTTCTTGCTGATAGCCAGCCTCCAAACCGTAAAGCTCTTGCTGTTTATCCTGTTTTCCTGTTCTACTTTGTCATCAGTTGGATGATTCTCACCTTTACTCCTCAGTAAATCAGGAAATGGGAATTCAAAATGAGCAAACTGAAAGCTCATCTGAAAATGCAATTGAACATGGAGCTTTGCCTCTGGCCCTCTTTTGTTTAATTTAGAGGTATTTGGTATCTGGGTACATGAGGAGATGAAAAGGGAGCCATATAGTATTGTTGCAACTGATGTGATGAACTGTTGTTTGAAAAGCCGTCCTTTTTAATGTCATTTCTTTAAAGTACATGTGCATACTACACATATTATAATGCCTCATAAAAGCATGATGGAGTCACTATGGTCCATTTAGTGACAACCAATGACTAGGGAAGCACATGGATATGTCCTGTAAGTTGAATAGAGTTGGTAACTAATTTCAGTTTTGAGAATACCAGTTCAAGTGCAGCTCTTAAACACATTGCCTTACTGCTATTAGAATATGCTGCTCTTTTCATAAGAAACAATCGATGGTCTATATCCATTTTCTTTTATTTCTCTGTTAAGCTTAAAAAGGCTATGATAGGTGAGGGATTTCGTAGATGTGGAATGAAAAAAACAGCCATTATTCAGTTTTAGATCAAAGGAAATGCTGCACTTGTTGCTTTCAAAAAAAAAAGCAAGGCTGGTGTGGCCCACATCTATAAGCACTTTGTGAGGCTGAGGTGGGAGGATTACTTCAGGTCAAGAGTTCAATACCAGCCTGGGCAATATAGTGAGACTTCATTTACCCCCCCCCCCCCGCCCACACACACACACACAAAATTAGCCAGGTGCTCCTATAGTCCTATCTACTAAGGAGTCTGAGGCAGGGGGATCATTTGAGCCTAGAAGTTCAAATTTGCAGTGGGCTGTGATCATGCATGCCGGTACACTTCAGCCTGGGCAACGGTGAGACATTGTCTCAATAAGAAATAAGAAATCAAAGAGCAGCTAAAGAATCAGCCTTTTTCATTCTTTTTGTATAATCACCTTTCTACCATGGCTGGCATTTAGTTTTTAATTTTGCTCTCGGCTAATCTAAGATGTTAGCAGTCCACATGTAATTTCCCTTCAACTGAAGTTCTCAATGGTCCAGTGTTACAGCTTATTCAAATAGAAAACCCCAGAAATTTGGATTGGAAAGACACTAACAAGGCTGGGCATGGTGGCTCACGCCTGTAATTTCAGCACTCTGGGAGGCCAAGGTGGGTGGATCACCTGAGCTCAAGAGTTTGAGACCAGCCTGAGTCAGAGCAAGACCTCATCTCTAAATATGGCTGAGCATTGTGGCAGGTGTCTGTAGTCCCAGGTACTCAGGAAGCTGAGGCAAGAGAATTGCTAGAGCCCAAGATTTTGAGGTTGCTGTGAGCTGTGATGTTATAGCACTCTACTGAGGGCAAAAAAGTAAAACTCTGTCTCAAAAAGTAAGAAAGTAAGTCACTAATACATATTAACATGTGGGCACCTTCTCTTAAGGGTGAAATGGGGCGGTTTGGATATTGCATAGCTATAAGGAGCTCTTTATTCTGTGTATTCTGGCTTCTAACTAGAAAGTAAAGTTAAATCAGAAGCCTGCTTTTAACTTTGTGAAGATGGAGGGATTTACTGTTCCAATGGATGATTAGCAGAACAATTAGATAGTTAGAGGATGATGTAGGATGAGTTGGATTACAGCTGCTGCCCTTTCATAGTGGGCTTAGCAGTTTTTCATTAGATGTATTTTTCGGGTTAGGGAATAGCAATTCATTTTCTTGGTTTTAGACTTTATTAGTCAAGCTAATTAACTCACTTTTAGACAGTACATTTTGCACATGTGTACCTACTTGTACTCTCAGATACTTATACAC
Organism: Loris lydekkerianus; assembly: GCA_963574355.1. Lineage (NCBI taxonomy): Eukaryota > Metazoa > Chordata > Mammalia > Primates > Lorisidae > Loris > Loris lydekkerianus. The sequence goes on along the minus strand of CAUYPK010108260.1, from coordinate 48,240 downwards.
ACAAATGTAAAGGTTTTTCAGGGAGCAGAGCATCTGGGACAGGCTGATTCTGAGCTGAACAGGGCTTCTTTAAGGTAATATGAGCTATTGCCTTCCATAAATTGAATACTGACAAACTCTAATAGACAAAGTGTAGGACTCATGCAGAAAACATTCATTGTAAATATACAGCTGGTTATAAAGATAAGGATTTCTTGTTCCATATTTCTTGTTTATCATAACATTTAAATATTTATTCATTTTGTATTTAAAGACTACCTATAAGTAAGTATGATTCTAAAAATGTATTTATCTCCAAATTAACCAAGTGAACAATACCAGGCCAAATGGATTATTGAATGATACTCAGTTTCAGAGCATTATAAAATTGGTCCCCTCTGTTCTGACCTTGTCCAGATATTTTGTTATATATTTGTATTTATGGCAGTTTACTTTTTAAGTTATAAAATGATGACTTTCAGGACAAAACCAATGTTTTAGTCTTGAACTGGTAAAGAAAATATTTTGGAACTGAACCTCATTTTGAAATTGGTCTTTAATTATCATGCCTTTTCTATATCTTAGACTTTCTAACTTCCCACTTAAAATATCTCCTCTCCCAAAGTTGTTTCATAATCTGTCTCAATCATTATATTGTAAAATTAAAGAAGTAACCATGCCTTTCAAAGAGAATTAAATCTTCACTGAATTTTACTCAGGCTAGACATTTGGTCAGAAATTTCTAAGGCCACAGCTTTGGGAGGGGTTTGTGTGTGTATGTATGTATGTGAGGGGTGGGCAGACATATTGGATATTAAGGCAACTTAGTCGGTGTATAATCTTTGCTCTTGGGTAACTTAGGGAATGGTTTTATTTGATTTAAATGAAGATGGATAAAATAGATGTTTAATTATCTTTTTCTGAAAATGAGTGCTCAGTTTGAAAGTATAAATAATTATTTTCTTAATATATGCAAACAAGTGCATTGCTCTGACAAGTTAAGACCTGAATGTCTGTAAGTTGTAACCGTCAACACAGCTTTTTCCTGATTTGCTGCAAAGGCACATGGCTGATGATAGAAATGAGAACTAGAAGGACAGGGGACTCCAAGAATGGAAACCCTGTTGTAGGAATTGGGAAGTTTCATGTTTTAGATGAAATTTAAGCATGTAAGCATCACTGCAGAATGTGTGCATAACTGCTGTCCTGAGTAATAAAGTTGCTGCTCCTATTTCTGAGACCGAGACTGCTGTCATCTTTTTTTAGCAATAGGAAGGATGAAGACTGGATTTAATTGCTATTTAAATGATAAAAACACAATTGATGGCAGCATATTTGAATGTGCAGTAAAGTATTGTGTTTTATTTTTTTCCTGTTATTTAATCATATACACATAGATCATGAATACATTTATGTATTTGTGGGGTACAGTGTGCTCATATTTTTATACAATTTGGAATGCTTCCATCAAACTAATTAATATAGCTTTTTTATCTCACGGCTCATTTGAATCTATAGTTAAACTTCCGTGACACACTTAAATTATGTTGATCCAAAAAAAAGGAGCAAAAAAAAGAATACACTTACTGTGCTTTAAACTTCTTCGGAAAATAATTTAATTAATGGTCTTTAAAATTTTTCAAGGCACACCTAAGATCCTCTCACAGCACACTGGTTGAAAATTACTGAACTAGCACCTAAGCCATGACTCTCCCTCACTCCCAGGTTTCCCCTCAGGTAAGGATGTGCTTCCCCTCCCCTGCTCCTCCTACTCCAGGGATAAAGGCATATTTGTGAAGGTTGCCATCCTGACCTTTTAGATAGGAATGGGGCCAGACCCCTCATTCAACCCCCACATGCAAAGCTCCCCCAAAATCCCTGCAGCAGGGAGCTGGTGCTGACCCAGAGCTCACATGGCTCCTGGGGCTCCAACCCCAGACTGCAATGTGGTGGCAGCAGCCTAGATGAGCCCAGGGGCAAAGTGGTCTGTGGCTGCAGCCCAAGATATGGCCCTTCACTGACTCTTCCTTTCTGGTGAAGGGAGCAGGAGGCAGCCTGCTTACCACTAGACAGATGCCTGAGTGATGTCAGCTCCCAGCCCTTCTCAGCACCATGTCTTAAAGCAACAAGGTGAAGGCCAAGGAGAACAGAGGAAGTTGTTCTGGCCCAAGGACAGCAGGTGCCCTCCCCACTCTGACAGATAGGCCAGGACACAGCCTGCTTGCCCTTACTCTCTCCCCAATGGAGTCATACATTCCTTAGGACTAAGGACTATAATTGTGTCCCCCAAAATTTGTATATTGAATCCCTAACCCCTCACTGTATTAGTATTTGGAAATGGGCCTTTTAGGACATAATTATATTTAGATGAGCTCATGATGGTGGGACCCTAATGATGGGAGATCACTTGCTCGCTCCCTCCCTGCCAGGCGAGGATACAGAGAGAAGGTAACCCTCTACGCCAGGAAGGGGTCCTGACCAGGAACCAACCATGCTGGCACCTTCATCTTGAATTTTCAGTTTCTAGAAATGTGAGGAAATAAATTTCGGTTGTGTAAGCCACCCAATTTATGGGATAGTCAGCCCTCTGTATCTGTAGGTTCCCCATGTGTAGATTTAACCAACTGTAGATCAAAACTATTCAGGAATAAAACTGATTTATAAAAAAGTACAATAGCTATTTATACAGCATTTGTACCATAGTAGGTATTGTAAATAATGTAGAGATGATTTAAAAGTATACAGAAGGACATATGTAGGTTATATGCACATACTAAACCATATTATATAAGAGACTTGAGCATTTATGGATTTTTCTATCCTTGGGTGGTTCTAGAACCCATGCCTAACAGATAACAAGGGATGATGGTATTTTGTTATAGGAGCTTAAGGTAAAATTACTGATTATGTGATAAATTATGCTTTTCTCTCCCTGATTATTCTTATACTAGCTTTGTACTTGCAAACCAATTGGTCCAATTTCATCAGGTACTATGGATCACAGCTACCTAAGTTTTTCCTAACTCTATTTCCATGTGATTGACAAAAGGGACTCATTCTGTCTCTCGCAAAATGCTCACTACAGCAGTCCTCCCATGCTGGGCACATGACAGATGGTACCTTCCCTCCCAGCACCTCCTGTAAACTTCGCTGCCATGAGGGGCATCACCACCCACCCTGTCTGTTCTCCAAACCAGAAACCTGAAAGGTCCTTGGACTCCTAACATCCCTTTGTCACCCCACATACACTCAATTACCAAACCTTGCTGATTTCACCTTCTTGACATTTCTCCAACGGCCCACCTCTGTCTCCACTCACATCTCAGGTGGAATGGTCACTGAGGTGGCTGCCCAGCTGGGACCACCCTTCCTAGCCTCCTTTGAAGTCAGCTGTGGTCAATGGAATTTAAGTGGACAGGTCATTTCAGGGCTGGCTTGTTTAAGGAGTGGCCCTCATTCTCCTCCTGCCCCCAGGAAAGAGAAGCCTTTGAGGCCCTGCTTCAAAGGGATGGGAGGGCCAGTAATAGAAGGCATCTGGAATCCCAGAATCACCAGGTAGAGGAAGCTGCCTCCACCAGCTTTATTTGGCTGACACATGAGCAATGAGCACACTCCTAGTAGGTCAAGCCATTAAAAACTTAGAGTTTGTGATGGCAGTTGGCACTGTGTCAGTACAGGTATAAGTGGGGTTACCTTTTTCTTAAGGGAGGCTATTAACAAGCATGCTTACATAGAGAAATGGTAGAAAGGAAGGTATCTCAGGCCACAGAAGGAGGAGAAAGAAAGGTTGGAGGAAATAAGGGGTTCTATACCATCTCCCAATATGAATGTGTGGGAGGGAAGGCAGGAGTTGCATCTCTTTTTCATCCTGACCTATCCACCCCTAGCTAAGTTCTCCTTTTAAAACCCAGGGCAGGTTGAACTTCCAGCCCCTCACAACCTGGGAAAACACCCCTTCCTTGTTTCTTGTCAAGTAGCTCCATGTAGACCCAGCCAAGTTTTCAGAGTAGAAATCAGGGGCCCTTGGGCTGGAGCCTAGGGACAGAAGCACAGCCCTTAGGCCAATATTGCTGGGGATGGCTAAGAGCATGGAGACAGATTCCACAGTCCAGCCTGGAAGAAAAGTGCCAGAAACATTTCTCCAATCCTGCCAAGGCTCAAGCAATGATGCTCAGGCTTTGGCAAAGGTCCACAGACAGGCTGAGAAGAAAGGCCCAGGCTTTGTATGGGAGTGAGGTCTGGACCCTCAAGGCCCATAGCTGAGGAGGAGGCGGCTGCCCCAAAGCAGACCTGTGCACTCAGCACCCTCCAAAGAACACCTTCCTCCTAACTCGATTCTAACTGCTGCCACCTCTTCCTCTCCTGCAACTCCTCAGCTCCCCACTTCCTGCAGCTCCCAGAGGCAACTTGAACATACAGCTGGGGGGCATTCCCCTCCTTGTTGGAGTGGCTAAATGTGGGGTAAGTTGAGGTTCCAGATGCCAATGGGATTCATTCCATCCCAGGTTACATAACCTCCTGGCTGCAGCCAAGGTCTGAACTGAATATAAAACTGGAAAATGCTCCAGCAAATAAATTCCAGGGGCATTAGGCAAATGTCCCTTTAAATAAACAATAGCTTTCGTTTTTACACAGACATGATGAAAGAGAGGTGGGGAAAAAAATGAAGATAAATGGATCCTTCCCAAATCATAAAGCTTATCCTTAGCAGAGCTCAGGGCCTTTGTTTTCCCCCCAAAATCCAGCACCTTGGACCAGGGACAGGAGGGGCAGGAGGGCAGCATGGCAGCATGGGAGTTTCCTCCAGGCCAACACTGCCCAGTGGAAGGCAAACTCTCCCTCGGGCAGGACGGTCCCTCTGCAGGGCAGGGTCAGGTGGAGCAGGGCAGCAGGGATGAGAACTTCCTCCATCTGAGCCATCCTGATAACACCCAGTGCTGTGCAGAGGAGTCAGAGTTTCCACTGGCACAGCACTGAAACAAAGCCATGGCGTCTCTGTATCTACTCAGAGTTGGGGTAGGAGGTGGCGTATCAGCAGGAAGCCCTCTGACCTGGGACCACCCCTCTTCTCTGCCTCTGGAAACAGGAGGTTAAGAATGCTTTGCCTAGTCTCCACCTGTTCCCTCTGGGGCTCACTCACAGAGCTGGAAAATGGAACATCTTAACTTTGGCAAAAGACTTGGAGAGCCTCCAGCCCCATACAAAGCCTTCCAGGCCAATGCCAAGGAGCAGGGTGGGTAACTCTTGAAGGGTGTCTGGACTGATGTCTACACCACCATTATAAGCAGAACAAGGGCTGGTGGGGCCATAGCTAAATATTTGGGCTTGACTACTCAGTATACAGGAACAATGTGTCTTCAGACTGAGCCCTGAAACCCCATGGGAGAGCCATGACTGGGAGTGGATCGGAGGATAAGAACCCAGCCCTTCTTCCTGTTGGCTGTCTGACACACAGGCTCTCACCCGGCTACACTCCACCCTCCACCCAGCCCTGGAACATCTTCCTCCTGTCTTTCTGTCCTCTATCACTGCTCACCAGGATAAAGCGACCAGGAGAACAGGGGCCTGGGTGGCCTGAGGACAGATGCTAGGCTCCACTCATACTGTGGAGAATCCAGCCAAACCAAGCTCCCTGAAAGGGTGGCCACAGAAACTTCCTCAGAAATGAAGCAAGCACCCACAACCTGCCCATTCTTGAATTCTCACCAGCAACATAACTCCTTTTTAGAATAAGGAAGGGTTCTGGTCAGATGCAGTGGTTCCCACTTATAATCCCAGAACTTTGGGAGCCCAGGAGTTTGAGGTTACAGTGAGCTACGGTCACACCACTGCACTCCAGCATGGGCAAGACCCTGTCTGCTAGAGAGAGAGAGGAAGAGAGAGAAAATGAGCTGCAGGATATTCTTTATGGGATCCTTGGCTGGTAACACATCTAGGACTCAAAGGAATGGATCCAGTGCATGGTGGCTGGGAGCAGGGAGAGGCAAACAACATGGATAGGGAACAGTGAACCTGGAACAGGAGGTGGGGTAGTCTGGAGGCTCAGAGTAGAGACACTTGACAATACAGAGGAAGCCTGATGGGACAAGGCATGGAAGGAGATACAGAAGGTCATGTCATTTTCCCCCTCAATACCCTGCAAGGGCCCCATCTCACACAGGGTAAAAGTCAAGTCCTTTTAATGGTCTACAAGGCCCTACATAGTCAAACCCCTGGTGAATCTCTGGCCCCATCTAATACACACACCAACACTCACACCAAAACACTTATCCTACTCCAGCCACACTGGTCTCCTGATTGTCCCCGAAAAAGGATCAGGCACTTCTGTCTCAGGACCTTTGCACTAACTGTTCATTGACCAGAATGCTCTTCTCCTAGACCTGTCCACATGGCTCCTTCCCTTCACATCCTTCACATCCTTAATCAATAACCTCTTTTATGAGGCCCACTCTGACCACTGTACTTAAAATTATAGCCCTCTCTGGCATAACCAAACTCCCTTCCCCATAAACTTTTATCAGTTTCTATGTTTACATATTCTATATTCCATATGTTTTGTATTTCCATATTTATTATGCTTATGATTTATTTCTGCCTCCATCTGGATGCCAGGATGGCAGGGAATTTTGCTCCTCTTATTCGTTAGTGAATCCCAAGCTCCCAGAACAGTGTTTGGCACATGGTGGATGCTATGTGAATATTTGTTCAGTGAATGAATTAATGCATGGCAGCCCTTCGCAGTGGGGCCCAGAACTTCTGGAGAACAACAGTAATAGCCACAGTCACAGTAGCTGCAATTCACTACAAGCTCACTTTGGGAAATCCAGGTGCTATGTGAAGATTTCCACAAAGATCTCATTTTCCACCCACTCAATTTACCAGAAGGTAACATTTCATTTCAGATGAGAAAACCAGGACTCTAGGAGTTAAAAAAAAAAAAAAAAAAAATCAACCAAGCTGGTCAGTAGTGCTAATGAGATATGCTATAGTTTTGTATAAGTGTTCTGAAATCCCATCTCCTCAACAAAGCCTGTGTAGGTAAGCTACAGAGAAATGTGCCAACTCTTAAGCACATGAGCACTATAGCTCCCATCCCTCCAAGTCCTTGGCCTTGTATTATTTGTTCAGTACTGTCAGAGATCTTGCAAAAAGCAGAAGGGTGTAGATTGTGGATGGAAAGAAAGTGAAGGATATACTAAATGTCATGCAACAGAAAAACAGAACAGTGAACACTCTGAGAGAATCCCGCTTTGCCAACAAGACACTTCATTCCTCATAGGGGGTCATACAGGCAATAACCAGATGAGCTATAAGGTAACAGGTAGCCTAGGCTTCCCAGACTCTGATTAAAGGTCAGTCATATGGTGGTTCCTCCAATACATTAATTAATAAATTTTTAAATCCCCCCATCCCCAAAACATCTCAGAGCATGATTACAATGTATTTAATACCAAAAGCTGCAAAGTCATCCGATGTTAGAGTAATTATAAAATTTGTAGGCATGGGCTTTTAAAGAATTTCTACAGAAACTTGAAATGGCATTTTTTATTTTCATTTTTGTTAATAAAAAGGTTGTTTTATTTTTTTTTAAATAACTATATACAATGAAGCTTTTATGGGGTATAAAGGGCTGATTTTATATACATTTTGGAATGCTTACATCAAACTGGTTAACATAGCCTTCACCTCACTTCATTATTGTGTTAGGACATTTATACTCTACACTTAATAGACTTGACATGTACTCTTGCAATATGCACCACAAGTGTGGTTCCATCGTTTACCCTCCCTCCAAACACCCTCCACCTCTTTCTCCCTCCTCTTCACTCCTTCATCCTGGGCTATAGTTGTATTTTATCTTACATATGAAAGTGTGGGTGATTATAAATTGGTTTCATAATAGTTCTGAGTACATTGGATACTTTTTCTTCCATTCTTAAGATACTTTACTAAGAAGTATATGTCCCAGCTCTATTCATGTAAACACAAAAGAGATAAAGTCTCCATCTTTTTTAAGGCTGCATAATATTCCATGGTATACATATACCACAATTTATTAATCCATTCATGGGTTGATGGGCACTTGGCACTTCTTCCATGACTTGGCAATTATGAAGAGCTGCAACAAACAATCTGGTGCAAATATCTTTGTTGTACAGTGATTTTTAGTCTTTTGATTATATACCTAGTAGAGGAATTGCAGGATCGAACAACAGGTCTACTTTTACATCCCTAAGTGTTCTCTAAACTTCTTTCCAAAAGCAGCATATTAGCTTACATTCCCACCAGCAGTGCAGAAGTGTTCCCTGTTCTCCACATCCATGCCAACATCTGTAGTTTTGAGATTTTCTTATGTGGGCTAATCTTACTGGAGTTAGATGATATCTCAAAGTGGTTTTGATTTACATTTCTCTGATAATTAAAGATGATGAGCATTTTTTCATGTGCCTGTAGGCCATGCGCCTATCTTCTTCAGAGAAGCTTTTGTTCAAGTCTCTTGCCCACAATGAAATGGGATCACTTGTTCTTTTCTTATTAATAAGTTTGAGTTCTCTGTGGATTCTGGTTATCAAACCTTTGTCAGAAACAACCTGCAAATATCTTCTCCCATTCCGAGGGCTGTCTGCTTGCTTTACTTACTGTATTCTTTCTTGTCTGTGCAGAAGATTTTTAATTTGATCAGATCCCAGTAATGTATTTTTGGTGTTGCTTCAATTGCCCAGGGGGTCCTCCTTATAAAGTACTCTCCCAGGCCAATTTCTTCAAGTGTTTCCCCTGCACTCTTTCCAAGTATCTTTACAGTTCCATGTCTTAAGTTTAAATCTTTTATCATTTTTAAAGGGAGACTTCACAACTGGTAAGAAAAAAGGGCCCAGCCTTTGCTTGTTAGTAGGGAACACCTATGCGCCTCCACAGAGAGCAGTTAGTTCAGACTTCTGTTGGCCTGGAAATACACATATCAGTCAGAGAAAACTCCCTGCGGAGCTTTCTAGAAACACCTCTTGCAGGACCCAGGCATAGTGTAAAGTTTAAAGAGTCTTATCAAGAAGTCATGCAGTGGTTTTCAAAGGGTAGATAAAAGCTGTTTGCTTAGAGCTTTCATGTTTATAACATGTTGCTTTCTATACCTTTGTTTCTGGCATCCATTAGAATATTCAATGAAAGCTACTGGTACCTTTCTTTCAATTCAATTCTGGTAAAATAATGTTGGCACAGGCGGTGTTAGACAAGAATAAACCCTGAAAAGGCCAATGCTGTTACATGACACAATATATGTAAAATCTCAGCACTCTGTACAGTGCCTCCTAAATATTACAGGCACTTGTTTGCTATCATCATCATTATTCTCATCACTGGATTTCTCCTTAGTCAACAAACCAGAATATGTGAGAATCATTAGCCAAGCCCAGTGTTTCCCACACATAGTAATATGAATTACCCAGGATGCATGTTGAAAACAGATTCCCAGGCCCAAATGAATTTGAACCAGTGGGAATCTGATTTTTTTTTTTTTTTTTTTTTTGAGGCAGAGTCTCACTTTGTCACCCTTGGTAGAGTGCCATGGAGTCACAGCTCACAGTAACCTCAAACTCCTGGGGTCAAGTGATCCTCTTCTGTCAGCTTCCTAAGTACTGGGACTATAAGTGCCCACCACAGAGCCTGGCTATATTTTTTTAGACCCACTGTCTCACTCTTACTTAGGCTGATCTCAAACTCTTGAGCTCAAGCAATCCACCCATCTTGGCTTCCTAGAGTGCTAGGATTATAGGCGTGAGCCAGCATGCCCAGCCTGGGAATCTGAATTTTTAACAAAACATCATCTTCATCAGAGAAGCTTAGGAAATATTCCAGTGCTTCTCAAATTCGTTTAAGAAATTAAAATGGGGGGGGGGGCAGGAGGGCTTTTCTTCCTGCTTGAAAAAAAATACTTTGTTCTATGGAGTCACACACAGTAGTATTAACCATCTCTTCCCAAATTAAAAGAGGCCATTATTATTGTTGGGTATTATATACAGTTTCCTTATGTTGGGGCTTCCACAAACATTCTCCATGCTTCCTTCTTGGAACACGACATAGTATAAATCACATCCAGGAAATAAAACCCCCATAATTTCTGGGGAAAATGTTGCTTTTGAAAGAATCCCTCCTTAATGGTCCCAAAGGACATACCAAAACATCTCAGAGAAGAAAAGTAAAACCTTATCTATCTGAATTCCCTCAGATGAATTTACTCTTCCAGGTTCTTGGGAAAGGATGGTGGTTAGACAAGTAATGGGGAAAGGGAGCCCCCTGAGCCAACATCCCCTAGGGTTTTCAGACTAGAAGTGACCAGTTAATGGTATAAAGGCCAGAGGGGAGGAAAAACAAGGAGGTCTGAAAATCAACCTTGCACTTGGTGAGCCCCCCTACATCTCTGAGGATCCTAGCCAGGACCAGATGTCTCTTAAAAACAGGGAGACTGAGAAGAGTTTACTGAAGGAATTATTTCAGAAAGAGAGATAGAGAAGGGGGGTTTAAAAGGAGACCCCCATGGTAAAGCACCCTAGAGCTAGCACCAGCAGGGAGCTATTACTACCCCAGGTCTAGTACTATTCCCCTGGGGGAGGGAATAGTCACTGGAACCCTAGAATTATAGGAACTAGTCACCTGCCAGAAGCTATGGGCTTTCTGCAGAGTGCTATGGTCACAGCAACCTGGGACTGGGTACTTTTCCACCTTCTTTTCTCAGTGTTTGCTTCTGATTGATACTAACTAAACACCAGAGGGAAGCAGGAGGCCAAGGGTGGAGAATGGATCTGGAGAGGGGAGGTAGAGAATGTCCAGCATACCCACTAAGGGCCAGATACCATATGTCATGTCCCAACCTTACAGTCTTCAAATAAATATACCACCCATGATAGAAGGCATTGTTATTTGTCAATTATGCCCCACCCTCTGCCTGGTCCTCTGCTCTTCTAACTCTCAGGTACCGCTCACTGGAGGAAACCCTATTTCCCCACCCCACTGATGTTGAATTGGGCCATATGACTTGCTCTAGAAATGGGATGAGGGAAGAAGTGATAGTGCCAGTTCTGTGCCCCTTAGAAGGCCACATGATTCTGCCTTGACCCTCTTGTATTTCTGCCATCACCATGAGAAGACCCTGTCCAAGTAGATGCTTTAGAAAGAGGAGAGATGTGGAGAAGAGCTTCTCTAGCCAACCTACAGACCTCAAGCTTGAAGAAAAATGTCATCATCCCATAGACCCATAAGAATAAAAGCTTCTTGTTGTGTGCCAGGGAGTTTGGGGGTAGTATGTTATGTAGTAATGGCTGACTGATACATGCATCTACCTGGGTTAAGAAGCCACCCCATTCAGCAACAGAAGCTACAGGTGAAAGGTATAGGATGAGCGCAATAAATAAAAACAGTCCACTGTCAGAGCTAAAGGGCAGCAGTGTCTAGCAGAGAGAGGGACCATGTGAAGTCCCAAGGCTCTGCCATGAGACCTATCCTGATATGGAAGCCTGTCCCCAGAGATCATATAAACTTCTCAGAGGAATGCATGCTTTGTTTGTTTTTTAATTGACACCCAGTCTTCTTGTTCAAAGAGGAGTTAAGGCTGCTTACAAAAATGTCCATAATAAAAATAAGCAAGTATACATAATAACTAAGAAAATGCCAGGAAGGCTATCTTAAACCAGTGTGATGAAAATATGTCAAATAGTATATAAAACCAGTGTATGGTGCCCTATAATTACATTAATGTACGCAGCTATGATTTAATAATAAACAAAAAAAAAATAAGCAAGTAGTAGGAAAAGCAGAGCAGCAAGAAAATGATATACATAAAACCAAGGGATCAATAAACCCAATGCAAGGCCTCCTGCCAGACATGAACTACAAAGGTGCCTCAGAGCTTCCCAGCAGCAAATACAAAGATAGAAATAAGACTGGTGGCATAAATAAGGTACACAGGAGCCAGTAACTCATAAGAAGGTAAACTATTTCCCGAAACTGAGATATGATAGACAGGCTTTTCATGAGGCCTAATAAGATACTGGGTTATGTTGTGAACAATGCTTTCAACAGAACCCTTGCCAAAAACACATTGAATACCATGATGATGATGGCAATATCTGCTAATATTTACTGTTTACCACACACATGTGGTTTTCTAGATGCTCAATATACAACTTATATAGCCTTTTTCTTACTATCCTCAAAGAAAGTTCAGTAGCTCCTTCTCTTCCTAACCACAGAGGAGCTACCTTTAAGAGGGCAGGAACCTACGTACAGCAGTCTGGGGACACCCTTCCAAGGAGTAAGTCTAAAACAAGAATGTGTCTTGGAGAACTCTAAGAGAATTCAGTAATCAAGATTTGTTAATAAAACATTCTAGTTTTTCAGTATTGGCAATTGCTTAGGTCAACACTCTATAGGAAAAGCAACACATGACAGTGAGGAAGATTTGCCCCGAGGACCACCAGTTTGCAAGCTGTCCTCTGGCCTAGAAATGAATGGATGGCATAACCTTTAGGAATGCCATCATGAACAGAATTCATTTCAACCGAAGTTTCAGTAAATGTTGAAAAGCAGGGGAGGTGTGAAGTCCTACTAATTGACAGGTTTTAGGATGTTAACATTCCAGTGCTATTAAGTTTAGAAGCCTGAGGTCTGCTCAGGCCAGCCGTGGGACAACCTGTGAGTTGTGGAGCAGAAGGAAGACACCATCCCTGCCTAAAAATGGCACAAAAAGGGTCCAAAAATCAGCCAATCAGTCTTCAAAGACTCACACTGTTATTTCAATTATGGGTTTATTTCTTCAACTTAATAGGTTTGTGTGGAACCCACTAGGACCAAATACTGAGACTACCACCCCTACTTCTCCAACTAGCAGTCATCAAATGTGCCATCGATAAGCAACATGACCAACACCATCCAAAAATCCTGCCTTCCTGCGCAGCCTCCACTTGCGCTACTGAGAAAAACCAAACTCTACTTCCTTTGCTGAACAGGAGGCCTGGAATAGGGCCAGAGGTAGGAAAAGTGAGAGCAGAAAACAAGAAATGCCGTATACATGCAGCCATCTTCCTCCCCTTGAAAATCAACCCCTATTTGGAAATGTTTGCTGCCCCTTCTTAAACAAGACTAATGATCTCAGGGCCAGAGAAATAAAATCCCCTGCCTGTCTTGACTCAATAGGTTCTCCGACAAGCTAAACACAGCTGCACTTCAACTGCTATTTTTAGACCAAATAAATTCTGCCTCTCTTTTTCTCTCTGAAATATTTTTATGGATTTGCCAATGAATTTTATCAAGGCTCTAACTCCATAACAATCATTTCATGAGTATGAAATCATCACTGTGGCATCTGCTTGCTGCTATTGTCAATATTTTAGGAATACACTCATAAAACACATGAAAGCTTTCTTCCTCCTTGGAGTGGAGGCTGCCTGCCTCCATTTGCTTCCAGAGGCTGAATCATGAAAAGGAAGAGTAGATTTTACCAAACTGATTTTCCTTTTAAATAAATAAATAAAAGGCTGACAGAAAAGACCCAGAACAGGACCACCTAGAAAACCCTCCAGGACAGTGGCTCAAAACCACCCTCTGCCCCAGATGACTCCAGGGGACTCCTGACCTATAACTATCATGCACTACAGCACCCAGATTTGCGAATGTTGCCCAGACTCCAAAGCCCATTCCAAGTCTGGGTTAGCTTTCACTTTGTTCTGACTCTTTCTTGAAGCAAACAGGTACAGAGAGGGCATCAATATCATCTAAGTTCCCAAAATCTTTCAGGAGATTATCTCACATTCTAGACCTTGCTCAACACTGCCCAACTTGATTCTAGAATCTTCCATCTAGATGGATGGACAGTTGGAGCACAATAGCTTCAAAGCAAGAGCAGCAGTAAACCACGGCTTGTTCCATTGCATTCAGCATCCAACATGGCTTAATAACACCCACTCCTTCTTGTATCCAGATATTCATGAATCCAGCCACCCATTCAACATGTTGTATAGGTCCCTCACTTGTACAGTCCTCTGCTGTGTTGTCAAACAGACACCACCATCCCCTCATGTGCTCAAGCCTCGTGCTTATACTCAAGACCCATCCTGAACTGTTCTCTTTCCTCCCTTTTTCACATTTAAGACCACTTCAGCTATCTCTACTATTTTTACCTCCAAAGGTCTCCAGACCCCCCTGCTTGTCCCTGTCCTCACTGTGACCACACTAGTCTTGCCACCTGGCCCATTGTTCTCATCCCCTAGCTAGACTGTCTGCTTCCTCTCCTGCCTTCTCCCATATTTGCTGTGTCCTTAGAGCCAGAGTGAGCTTTTGAAAACATCTATCATATCACATCACTGCTCCACTTCTCAGAGCACATAAAACCCAAACTTCTTAGCATAGCCTATATAGCCCAACACAATCTGGTCTTCATCCAGTCCTCTGGGGTTTTCTTTCATGCATTATTTTTTCAATATCCTAACCACCCTTAGAAGTAGAAATTAACCTCAGTTTAGAGATGAGATTCCAGAGATTCAGAGAATTAAAACAACTTACCCAAAATCACCAGTAATGGTAGAACTAGAATTTATGCCTGTGTTTTTCAGACAGCATAGTCCATCCTTTTTCTACTCAACCTCCTGGCTCATGTTCACCAGATTCAAAATCAGAAATATGGCAGGCAGCCCCTAGCATTCCATACTAATGTACATATTTTCAAAGGTCAGACCTGAGTTGATTTGAGAAGAACGGAATGGCTACACATAGGAGCATATCTAAGAAAGAAAAAGAGAAGGAAGGAAAGAGGGGAAGAGAAGAGGAGAAAGAATAACAATGGATTCTATGGCCGACATTTAAAACAGAATTATAAAACACATCTGTAAACCTCCATCTGCTTGAGGCCAGAGCTCTGTTAAACTTCTAATGCCAGAGGCTTGGGCCAACAGTGATTTTTTTCCCCCCACCCTAGAAGTTGCAGGCTATGGTTACATCACCTCTCCAGAGACTCAGCGGACAAAGTGAATCAGCTTTGGTCACGTGGTACAGGCTCACCAAAGATACTTTCCAAGGGAGATGTCCGGCACAGTCAGAGTTTCCTTCCCTCTGAGGGCAGAAGGGAAAGCCCCTCCTTCTAGCCATCCTGATTCATTCCATCCACTGATTTTTCTTGTATTGGAACATAAATCCATGTAACTAGATTTACAGAAGGATTCCCTGCCTTTTTACAAACATAAAGTACTGACACATTTTCTCATGCATCTCTTATCTTTCCATATTGTCAATAAACTCAAACAAAACAATAAAAAGTGGCATTTTTCCCATAAAGATTCCTCTCTAAGAGCATACTATTACTGACTAGTGATGAAACCTTTCTATGTTGTTTTTCTAACATCTGGGATTAGGCCATACCTGATATGTACTTCATATGTACCATGCTGCTAATTTTCATGCCTAGAATTATTTTTCCAATCTTATCAATAACCATTAGAAACTTCATCATTAACATATTAATAATAATTATGAAAAAACCATCTGGGAAGAAATTAATTAAAAAATTATTAGCAAGAAATCACTTATAACTGCATATCCATGGGAGCCATATAAGGGAGAGGAGCTGAATCTGATTTGATTCATCGAAGGTGGGCTCTGAACCCAACAGGTAGCCCCTAGGTTGATACAAGGAGGGGGGGGATAAGCTTTGCACTTTCAAACAGTGTAGAGTCTGATGGAAATGTTAGATGTTATATAACTGACTAGAATATTTGACACAATATGTTAAAGTTCACACACGAGGGACTTCAGTATATACAGGGGTATCCACTCTGTGGCCCACAGGCTGCAAGCAGATTATTTGAGGACTATTTTGCTTATCTAGGGTGTCAAATATTATGAAAAGCACATACAAACACTTTTTGGCTCATCAGCTTTCGTTAGTGTTTGTGTATTTAACATATGGTCCAAGACAACCCTTCTTCCAATAGCCATTCTCTATTTTTCCCTTTTAACTGAACTAAATATTATTCTAGTCTGCTATATGTCTACCTAAAAGGCAACACTTTCCAGTGATCTCCTCCCCTGAAGAAGAGGTTGTCAATAATATACAAGCAGAAACCATCATGAGAGGCTTCCAGGAAAGCTCAATAAAGAGAAACAAATTAGCTGGGAGATATACTCTTTTGTATTATCCTCTTTTCCTTCTTTTTCCTATATGGAACTTGAATGTGTCTGCTGGATCTCCAACAGCTATACTGGGCCATGAGATGCCTGTAAGGCTGGAAGCCATGTTCTGAGGATAATGGACCAGAAAGAGAGAAAGATCCTAGATCCTTGAAGCCACCATATCAGTCTTGAACTACTTCTGTGTAAGAGCAATAAATCTCTATCATATAAACTTATTTGGTAGATGTAATTTCTGCTGCATGTCATTTGACTTGGCCTGAAGAAGCGGTGGTGTCATGTAGCCACTAGGAGAAGAGTCAAGAAAATGATGAGCTGATGAGAGCCTCCCTGGGGCTGTGAGGCCCACTGAGGAGGCTACTGCCCAGATACCAGAGGAAAGGCTCTCAGAACCTCTCTTGGGAAGGAGGGGATACTAACTAATGATGGAGGGGACAATGGACAAATCTCCTGCCCTTAACATGATCTAACTTCTACTCATCAGTTACAAACAAACCCAATTGACCTTCCTCATCTGTTTGCCCCCCTTTCTCAGCCCTAAGTGACCAGGACATGATTACATAGAACTAAACCTTAGGAGCAACAGGGAGCAACATCTTAGGATTTTCCTGTACCTTCCTTCTTCCCTCCAACCATGATACGGCCCTCTTTGGGGTGTGGGGGTGGACGTGACCGGGACACAGAAATTGCTAGAGACCTGCCAGAGTCTGCTGAGATTACAGTTTATGGGAGGCAAATTTCTCTTATCCCTATTTTAAGGACAGAAGAATGCAAAACATAATTCCTGATCTCATCTAAATCCAAATCAGAGGATCAGAACAGTTGGGCAGGACATTAGAGAACAATGTCTCTTATCCAAGTTAGCAGATGTAAGTGAATAAGATCACTGAGGTAAAGGGACTACCGTGACATGGCCAACCACGGGGAACAACGGACGGGCAGCAGGAAGAACTCCCTGAGGAGTTCTTGCCAAGACAAGACTGAAGACAGACGCTGCTATTTTCCTTAAAATTCATCCAAAAGCAGACTGGCCTTTATTGTTTCCCACCAAAAAGTGGCATGTTATTCCATGTCCCTCTAAGGATAAAGACCCTACTGAAGGAGGTAAGCCCCTACCTTTAACTACACCACCTCACAAAACATGTAAGTCCTCACAAAATTAGCTCGTTCAAAATTTCCAAGCAGCAAACAAAAATTTAGCAACGCCAACAGTACACATAAAAGTTCCAACATCAAGCTTTTTCTTCCATGGGAAATGCAAGTTTTTAAAGAGCAAAAGTAACCAGAGTATCTTCCCCAAGTGAGCATTTCTTCCACCTCTTAGCTGCAGTCCCTCTCCCCCCACCAAATTCTTTCTAGAACTAAAAATATCAAACTTTATTAAATATCTTTTCCTCACTAGAAACCATGTTAGGGCTTGTGATTAAATAACAAGAATTCTTTACAACTACATTATTTTTAAAAAGTAAATAATGACCAAGGGAAAAAAGAATCCCAGATTTTTCCAATACAACATAAAGATGACAGCACAAGATAATACTGAAGCCCTCCAGGAAGAAAGACCAGTACACGAATCATTCAGGGCCCTATTTATATTCCAAGGGACTCTCATGGCTAAATAAAAATGTGTTTGTGTTTCCACAAATCTACTTAGATTTCACATGTTCTGTGCACTTAGCCATCATTTCATAGGAAGAACTTACAAAGATTTACAGTAGATGTGGAAATGGAAGGCTTTATTGATTGCCCTTCTTGTACCACAACCTAATTAAAAACAGAACAAAAGGGTAACTCAAGAGAAGCTTCCAATGGATACAGGGGCTGGGGCCTGGGAGCTGGGGGAGGCTGGTTATTTTAAAACTATGAAGCCACTAAAAAGTATGTAATCTCTCTAGCCATCATCCACGCCACTTCCTTATGCCTTTTAAGGCTATTTTAGAAACGCAACAGAAGATGGCTGGGAAAACCTATTTGGATGGTACACTCAAAGTAGAAATATCTGGTTCCATTGTTGGTCCTTGGGCTTTGTGCAGCCCCATTTGATGGGTTTCCTGAGAGCCCAAGTTTGCCTTTTGACCCCGAAGGACACAAAGGCCACTGCTCTCCCTGCTATCAGCCTGAGGGTGCCAACTCCACCTCACAGGAGGCCAAAAGCATCATTTGAGTTTTGTGAGCATAGTTAGTCAATGTCCAGCCAGGATTCCTTTTATACTCAAGAAAACTAAAACAATTCACTGAGGTTCAAGGCAGTCCCAACCAAGGAAGAAATGGGGAGCAGGGCAGTGAGGCTGAAGGGCTCAGCCATGGATAACAAGTGGACATGGGACTGTCTACCCACCCACAGGGCAGTGTCATGGCTGCACCACAGGAAGTAAATGGCCTCTCTGGATGTGGTCGCGCCTGCTGACCACCTCCACCTGTACCACATCAGAGGAACGTGCCCAAGTATAGGACCATACAAAGATGGGTACTAAGGGCAGGGCTGGCCTGCATCAGACTGAACCGCACAGCACTCCATTGTTCAAAGTTCCTGAGCTTGATTCTACTATTTCTGCATCACTTTTTTTTTTTTTTTAAACAAGAATTGTGGTTAGAGCCTACACAACCGGCTGTGGCACGCATGGTATTCCTGCCATGCTCCATGGCATCTTCCCCTCACTCTCCTTCCACCCCAACTTCTCCCACAGGACTTTTTAAATGGAAAGTGATTCCAGGTAGAACACCTCTCAACCTCCCTCATGCTGTAACCAAAATGGCTCATAACAAAACGAAGATCTCAACACTTAGGTATAACTTCTTGGCTTTCTCTTATTAAAGGAAAAAGAAAATCAAGGCTCCCCATTCATAGGAGGTGCATCTGCAGGAAGGTTATTAGCATTTCCACCAAGAAACATTAAGAAACTGACCCAGGCCAAAGACTAATTCATCCTTTCCTCCTCCTGGCTCCCCCATCCTCATAGCCCAGCTGTGTGGAGGGCTCTGGCACGTCTTGTCATAGTCAGCTGAGTCCTCCCTGGAGGATGAGGTCCTTGAAGACAAGGACAGGGGTTTGTTTACCTTTGTATCCCTGGAGACAGGCAGTCCCCAGAGTAGGTGATCCACAAACAAGGGCAGAATTAAAGCCACCTGTGGCTCCACTGGGCTATGAGTAAGCTTTCCCTGGGGCCTGGCTGAGCCCTTCATCTGTTGTTTTTTTTTTTTTTTCCCCTGAAATTGATGTTCAGAGAGTCTAAAATTAGCTCCACAATACTCAATGATTGAAACCTTAACCTGTTATCAGAATAAGAAGTCCTTTGTATTTTAATGATTTGCTCCCCCAGTGCCCAAAGCACTTTGCAGCCAGCCCCATTTTTGGCAAGTGAATTATCCACAGCCATGCAGCCCTGCTTCTGCACCATCCTTTGTCACCCGGGTCAGTGTCTCCTTTCCCAACATGGCCTGGATGCTTAACAAAACCAAAGGGTTGAAGTACCTGTTCCCAAACAGATTGGACTCGGGTCCTGCCTCACTGCTTTCTGCTCATAAGACCAGACTAAGTCACTTCCCTCTCTGGGCCTCAGTTTCCCTGTGGGTCTATGACACTACATACTTCACAGAGCTACAGCAAAGACTAAGACAGATAACTCTAAAGAGGTTAGAATAGTGCCTGGGTGTAATAGGCATTCAATAACATCATCACTGTTATTTATGTGACTCTCACGCCTTTGTTTACCCTTAAATAGAAGACAAAAGAGTAAGTCAAAGTAAAGAGCAGCCCAAACAAAACACTAGTAGGTGAGGGTCTAGTGGAACATGTCATTAAATACCTACTGAAGGCCAACCAATGAACTGGGACACCACCTCCTCACAGTGCCCTGTGCCACCCCTACACTAGCAGGTAGGACAATCTAGAACCTGCTACTGCAAAACAGGAATGCACCAGGGTGAGCTACACCAGCTGCATGGGTCCTGGGTACCTAGGGGTGACCAGCAGTCCATGTTTGTGTAAACTTCCTCATCACCAAGATTCTTGCCAATGAATGCTCTTTTATCGCCGAACACTGTATAGACCTGCCTCCCACCCTCTAGAAACAATAGCCCTGACTCAAGGGTCCCTTTGGGAAGGCTGTCTCCAAAAGAATACACTGTTTACGTAGATCAAAAAGACTCTTAAAGGTAATTCCAGGGCAGTGTCTTCTGGAAGTTTCTGAGAATGAACTCCACCCCTGGAAGTCTGGGCCAGGTGGCTCTGATCCTTTTGTGGCCCTAATGTGACATGGACCTACTCTCCCAACATGACCTCAGACCTGTGCCACCTGGAAGAACCAAGCACAGCCCCGCCCAGAGATCCTCCTTCAGGGAAGGAATACAGCTGCAAAGCCTGTGACCTTAAGAGGTTTGCACAGTTAATATTCCCCCTCTGATGGGAAATGACAATGAAATGGAGTGGAACTTTCCAAAGGCTCAATCAGAAATCAACTGTGGGGCTAAGGGAAGACAACTCAGGAAGTTTAGGAAAAGGTAACCACATCTCAGTGGGAACTAGCTGAACAGCTTTATAGCTTACTGGTTAAAACCTTAAGTTTTAATTTCAGATTGGATCTTCATGTAACAATCCTTGGCTGCAAAACCTGAGTCAATACGGAATAACAGTAAAGAATAATAGGGAAAAAAATTAGCAAAGGTGACTCTGGGGACTGATATTT
This sequence comes from Loris lydekkerianus, assembly GCA_963574355.1. Classification (NCBI taxonomy): domain Eukaryota; kingdom Metazoa; phylum Chordata; class Mammalia; order Primates; family Lorisidae; genus Loris; species Loris lydekkerianus. The sequence continues at coordinate 27,406 of CAUYPK010108260.1, read as the reverse complement.
TATAACACCACACTTAATCCTAACCCAAAGGTCAAAAAGCAGTAGGATTTTACTCTCTACTTAACCTGGAGCTTCTCCAACTATTATTTAAAGTTGGACCTTCTGAGGACATGAAGCTGATTCAAAAATAAAAGAGCTTATTTTTGTGGGGAGTGGCAAACGAAAAGGAAATGCACTACTAACAATCTTAAAAGAAATACCTATCCGATGAAGAAAACCAGGACCAAAAATAAACTTCACATAAACATCAAATAAACTTCTACAACCAGTCTTCTCCTGGTGTCAAGTTTTTTCTTCCTATTTGACTTAAATATAAGCAAGACAGGACATTGACTGAGATGAATTTTTCACTTTTTAGATAGTAAATGAAACTTTGTAGGGCCTACACTAAATATAAATAAATCTTATGATGATCTTCAGTAAGATCAGATATTCAACAGAAGACTATATTACGAAGTGAGTCCTACATTCCCCATGCAAAGTGACTGTCCAGAAGCTCTGCTGTATTGTGTGCACTGCCTACTGGTTCAAAGAGAGATGGAACAACTGTATGTGAGGTAAATAAATGACACAGCACCCCTGTCCTTATCCACATCTACAGCTGTCCTTTTGGATATCTGGTAAGCCTATCTATGGTTCAAAAGAAACCAGTAAGACAACCTGCTCCCCAAAGTCCTCTGCAATTCATAGATACTTCATTCCCCCACTGCCTGCCATCTGAAGGCTTCCACCCAGCTGAGATCCAGTTCATCCTGCCCTTCCACTTACCCAAAGGACAGCTTATGACACCCCATTTTTGGTTAACAAGGCAACTGAACTGCCTACCATATGAGGTTTGGGCTGATGAGCACCGTGAGGTTTTATAAACTACTTTTGTAGCCCATTGATTTCTGTCTCAGGATTTCAGCGGGTTCAAGGCAGGACGAATAAAGAATGATGGCTCCTCAGAAAGTCAGGCATGTCCAGGACAGGGGCTTCTCCCTTCCAAGGTCCCCTGTGATCTTCCAGCCCCTGATATCCTGTTGGTTTCCTGGTGCCTACAAAAGTAGAAAGGAGATTCCCTCCCTAGGATTCAGTTCTCCTTCACAGCCTAGGATAACAGATCTCAGACTGTGCTTTCAGGACCAGCAGCACCAACATCTTCAGACAGTGGTTAGAAATGTATTCCCAGCTCCCTCCACAGATTCCCTGAATCAGAAACTCTGGGGTAGGGCCCAGTGATCTGCATTTTAACAAGTCCTCCAGGTGACTCTGCCCCGTGACAGTTTAAGAACCACAGGTCTCAAATGAGACCACTGACCTGGATTATGGGACCATAGAGAGCTCTAGTTCATCTTGTCCAGCCACACTTCCGATTTATGTACAGGAGGCAGCTTGTCTAACCACTCAAATCACTTCCCATCCAAGACCCTTCCGAGTTTGCTAGGTGCACTCAGCCTTTTTGTCCTGATCATAATCATTTCATTCATTGAGCCTAAACCGTGGGCAGCACAGATGTTGTTTTGTGAGACCTCAAGCTCCTCATAAGCACAGCTCAGATCTTGTATGCTCCCAATCTCTCAGACAAGTCCTGCGTGACACATGCTGCCTCCAGCTGAGCTCCCTGCCCCAGGTTAACCCCTGGCCCAGAAGCAGCATCTCTGGGCACTCAATATTGCTATGCTCCCCTCCTGCCTTTTCAAAGTGCCTCTGATGAGATGCTTCCCATCTTACCACCACTGTCAGAGACCACGGGCTTCCTCTTCTGTTTAAACTTACTCGTAAAGTCCACATTTCCTTCTCAGAAAAAGTGGGTCACATGTTTTTGGCCTGGTGGGCCTCAGTTTCTTATGCAATTGGAGAATGACAGGCCTAATTCACAAAAGGCCCACTGCTCCCGGATAAATTCCTAGCACAAAATACGAACAGCCTCATCAGTATGTTCTCATAACTTGGGTTCTCATCCAGTTCTACTTCCGAACTATTTTTTCTAATATTTTCTCATCTCTCCACTCCCTGGAGTTATTCTATCACATTATTATTTCCATTCTGCAATTAAAAAGAAAAAGACTTAAAATAAGAATTTCTGTATTTTTGGAAATTGAAGGAAACTCCCTAATGTTAAAGTTTGCCTTGGCAAAAATAGGTACAAATGTTCCTAGGAGTCCTCACCCAGGTCAACTAGAGAGGCAGAGCATCCTCCTCTGGGAACTTCACATGGTCTTTTAATTGGAAACAAATGAAATACCCCAAGTCAGTCTGACAAATGACAGCAAACAGTAGATATACTGGGGAAGGAGTCACCTGCTGGACAGAAGCAACCCAATTCTATCTACTTTCATAAATACCAAACCTGTCTGTGATTTAGAAGAAACCTGTAAGACAATCTGATGCCCAAAGTCCTCTTTGCAATTCATAGATAGCTCCTTCTCCCACTGCCATCCCAAAGGGTTCCACCCAGCTGAGATTCAGTTTGTGAATCTTCTGGACACTCAACATTTAAAAATAGTGCCAAAGAGAATAACCCACAGGATTCTGAAGCTGCCCAGTACTTGAGAGGTGCGTCCCACTGGGTCTTTGCTACACCCATGAGAAGGAGGCCCGCCTAGGCCAAGGAGCCAAACCCAAGGCAAAAATGCTTGGAGGGATCAAGGCAGCTGCTTTGGGGCATGGCGAAATCACTGACCATCCCTGCTTTCAGGGGAGCTGCTTCCCCACAGCTGTGCTACCTCAGTTTTAAACTTCTCCTGGGGCTGCATGCAGTTGCTTAAGTCTATAATCCCAGCACTCTGGGAGGCCGTGGTGAGTAGGTTGCCTGAGCTCAGGATTTTGAGACCAGTCTGAGCAAGAGTGAGACCCCATCTCTACTAAAAATAGAAAAACTAGCCAGGCATTGTGTCAGGCACCTGTAGTCCCTGCTACTTAAGAGGCTGAAGCAAGAGATCACTTAAGCCCAAGAGTTTGAGGTTGCTGTGAGCTGTGTCACCACAGCACTCCACCCAGGGCAACAGAGTAAGACTCTGTCTCAAAAACAAACAAACAACAACAACAAAAACCCTCTCACTTACATTACTCAAAAATATGCATTCTCAAAAGCTCTGTAGTACAGGTTGAACAGTCCATATCCAAAATGCTTAGGACCACACTGTGTTTCAGATTTCAGAATTTTTTTGTATTTTGGAGTATCTGCACATATACAATGTGATACCTTGGGGATGGGACCCAAGTCTAAACATGAAATTCATTTATGTTTTATATATACATTATACATATAGTCTGAAGATAATTTTATACAATATTTTAAATAATTCTGTTCATAAAACAAAGTTTTTACTGTATTTTGACTGTGACCCATCACATAAGGTAAGGTATGAAAAATTTTCACTTGTGGTGTGATGTCAGCACACAAAAAGTTTTAGATTTTGAAGCAGTTCACATCTGGGATTTTTGGATTAGGGATATTCAACCTGTCAATGTTCTGTCATCAGCAGAGTAAGTTGGCAGCCAAATAGAATCTGGCTTTATGCTCAGATGCTACTTTGCCCCAGAGACCTACAATCTGTCATACAAAGGTTTTGTAATATCTCCTATACATGTGAAGGCCATGCCACAGGTCCTTTGTACAAGCCATTTCCTCTATCTGGAATGTCTCCCCTTCCCTTGAACTCTACCCTCAACCCTCCATCAATTTAGCAAACACCAAGCCCTCTTTTGTGGCCCAGCTCCTCTCTCAAACTAACTAGACCAGAGCCCAGGAAGGTGATCATTTTGGGAACTACATCAACATGGAATGCCACATAGTCATAATCTTATCAGTGTTAGCTAGAAATTCTGACAAAGCAAATGAGAGAACCATAGATTTTTAAGGAGTAAAACACTCAGGGGACATCTGGTCCAGCTCCCTCTCAGTGCTGGGTATATGCATCCTGTGGCTTATGCTTAAATATCTCTGGTGAATTTCTGAAACTCAATACCTCATGAGATGGTTAATTGGTACAGAAACTCAATACCTCATGAGATGGTTAATTCAAAGAATAAGCTGATTATCTGTAAACCACAGGTGATGACCACATAAAATTGGTCCATTCTAGACCATTTTCCTCTATACCAAGTTTTGATAAAGACTAAAACAAATCTATCTGAGGAGCCCCAGAATTTACACCACCTGACCTTGCCAAAGTGGAGCTAAAGATAGTTGAAAATAGATTCCTAGGCTAGGCACAGTGGCTCATGCCAATAATCCTAGGTAGCACATTTAGGGATTGAGGCAGGAGGATCACTTGAGGCCAGGAGTTTAAGACCAACCTAGACAACATACCAAGATCCTGTTTCTACAAAAAGAACTTTAAAAATTAGGTGGGCATGGTGGCATGCGCATATAGTCCTAGATACGTGGGAGTCCTAGAGCCCAGGAGTTCAAGGCTGCAGTGAACTATGATCATGCCACTGCATTCCAGCCTGGCCAACACAGCAAGACCCTATCTCTAAAAGAAAAGAAATATATTCTTAGGCTTGAGATGAGCACTCTTAAAAGAATATGTAATGTTTAATTAACATCAATTTCTTAGTTTTGATAATGTACATACGTAAGATGTTATCATTGGGAGAAGCTGACTAAAGATACATTCTGAGTAGTGTAATGAACACTTGTGCCCTCCTGCCTGGGATGTGATCATCCCTTTATCCACTGTATAATCTATTGTCCATTAGTCACATAGCAGTTGCCTCCTGACTGAAAATAGTAATCTGTGGTTTTAGGCTTCTACTAGGGGTCGCAAAATATATTCCCCATGGATAAGGGGAGACTACTGTACTATTTTTGCAACTTATGAGTCTTAAACTATTTCAAAATAAATAGTAAATATATATATATATATATATATGCATAAATATGTGTGTATACACACATATATACCCAGAGAACTAGAGCAAGAACACGCCAGGGTCACTGACATCAGGGTATGTGCTCATCCTGGAATTCTTTGGGCATGGACACAATGAGATTTTTCTGGGTTCCTTACCATTTAGAAGAACTACTGAAAGATACAGCCAATTCCATTACCACTCAATGGACCCAGGTATTTCTAGGTAAATGATTCCCAATGTCACTTCCAACCCAATCAATAGGGGTTCCACACTGTGGTTCCCAGACCAGCAGCAGCAGCAGCAGCTGGGAATTTGCTACAAAAGCAGATTCTCAGGCTTCAACTCTCCATCTCCAGAATGTTTTCATCTGCCCCATGTGAAATTCTGTACTCACTATTAGCTTATTTAAATAAGCCCACCCATGACCCTGTGCACACTACAGGTAAGAACCACTCATCTACAGTCACGCAAGGTGGGCTCATTGGCCCCACTGCATTCTGCCCATTAGTCGCATAGCAGTTGTCTCCATTATCACATACACGGCAATTATCTCCCTAGATCTCTGACCTCCATGGTCTCATCTTCTCAAGCATTGCTTTGCACAGGTCTTGAAAACACAGACTGATCAGTTCATCTGCCATCCTCCTCTCTCCCCCAATCCCAACCTAGGGCTATCACCACAGGAGATATGTCCCCGCCTGAATTTGTCAGCCTGGCCTTTAACCAAAAGTCAAGGCAGCACCCAGGCTCCCTGGGACACAAAAAAGGGAGAGTAAACAGAGCACCAACTAAATGCTAACCACACTCTGGGGTGTTCTGAATAAATTATCTCTGTTCCTCCTTATTACAATTCCACATGTCTCCATTCTACAGAAGAGGAAATGGGGGAGCCAAGGAGGTACGATATGTGCCTCAGGTCACCAAGCTGCCTCACAGGGGTGGAAGTCAAACTCCAGCTGGGTCCTCACTCAGGGCAAAAGAGCCACAGGCCCTCCACTCAGTTATACTGGGCAGGTCTTCAGGAGCCCAAGATCCAGCCCACTTTGCAAATCCCCTTCCATTCCTCTCAAGAGGGCAGATGTTTCAAAAGGTCTGTAAATCCCATAGGCTTCTTTTGGCCTCTTTCTCCTCACTAAGCCTTGGTGGGGATGGCTATGGCAGTGCTATCAGGTGGCCAGGGGCTCTGCTCTGGGCTCCAAGGCTCTCCAGGGAAAGCCCCAGGGCCCAGCCTGACTGTTTGCACACACAGGCATTCGACAGGTGCCTGTTGAGTTAAAGGGGCAAGGATATTCATCTTGATGATGTGTCACCATTTTAAAAAATACACATACTTATCCAGTGGCTGCTTCTTCTTGTAATAATTTAATGACAGGGGAGGAGGAGAGAGGATCAAATTTTCTTCCATTAAGATCAGCAATCAATCTAGGCCGCTAAAAGTCCTGCTAAATTTAGCATGAGATATGGGCTTTCAGAAAGTCTTCCATAGTGTAGGAGGCCACTAAAAATATTACAAAACAATTAAGTCACCACAGAATTGATGGAAGTCTATAAATGGTGAAGGCCCTAGAGATTATTAGTACAGAGCCTTCATATAAACAGATCTTATTGATGAAAAGGAATGAGAGAAAAATCTCTAGATATGAAACATTAAGTTCCTCTATTATTAAAATGTGAAGCTAAAGAAGAGTTTCCATGCGATGAGGTAGAAAGGGCATATGAAAGCATAAAGCCAAATTATTAAGAGAATATTAATCTATATTGTAGCAATATCTGCCAAACTTCAGGGGGAAAAAAGCATTTTGTGGTCACATACATTTAGGAAATACCAACAGCATATGCCTGGTGTTTGCCTTGTATTCAAAAGCTCAGTGAAGTCCTGCAATAAGGAAATCTGTTCACTGTTGAATGCAGTTTATTAAACATCTTCAAATTTATTTCAACACAGAACTTTGTTTGGTTTTTGACATAAAACACGTATTCATCCTTAGAAAAGATGATTTGGGATATTATTCTTTATGTCATTGAGTGATCTAAATCAAGGATGATTCCACAAAAATGAGCAGCCAAAAATGATCACTGCCGCCATGCAGGTGAAAGAGCACCAGGTACTGACAGACAGGGTATGAGAAACCAAGCCACACCCAGTGGCTGCCAGACTGGACTTCAGGTGGGTGTGATGGAGCCAGAGGACAGCACCAGTGACCAAAGCCAATGTCTGAGGGAACATAAAGGACTATATCATTGACCCAGCAAAACCACGACTAGGAATTTATCTTCCAGAACAGATGGTCAGGTGCCCAAAGATACTCACTGCAGCATGAGCGTAACAGAGGGAAATGCAAAAGCATCTCAGTATTTCAAAACAGGGATGATCAGAGAAGGTGTGGGCACATCCAGAATGAGGAAGTGAGATTCTCTACCCCACAAAGCCCCTGGCTCAGAGGTAAGCAAAGCGTGTGCTGAGTCTGCCTGTACTGCAGTCCCCTGGGGAGGGCTGGTGAAAAATGCACCACATTAGCCCAAGATCGCATGATGACAATCCCAAATTTAGGGACATAAGGGGAGTTACTGCCTGCCCCTCTGAAGCCAACCTAAAAATGTAGGTGCTCTTATGATCAAGTGTTTCAAGTTATCAGGTTATATGATCTGACAAGTATTAGCTACTCACAATGACAATCAATCAGAATTCCTTTTTTTTTTTTTTGAAGCAGTGTCTCAAGCTGTCACTCTGGGTAGAGTGCCATCTATGGAGACATCATAGCTCACAGCAACCTCTAACTGCTGGGCGCAAGTGATCCTCTTGCCTCAGTTTTTTGTATTTTTAGTAGAGACGAGGTCTCACTCTGGCTCAGGCTAGTCTCAAACCCATGGGCTCAAGCAATCCACCCGCCTCAGCCTCCCAGAGTGTTAGGATTATAGGCATGAGTCACTGCACCACCCAGCCCAGAATTCTTTTTACAAGTGTTTGAAAAAATCTTGGGCAATCCCCAAAAACTAACCCAAAGTAGATCACTGATCACTGACTTAAATGTAAAAGCTAACACTGTAAACTTGTAGTAGAAAAACTTGAGCTTATGTTCATCTTAGACATACTTCTGCCTTTTCTAACATTCAGTGAACATTTATTGGTCAATTAGTCAACATCAATTACTCTCCTTGGTGCTGGAGATATGGAGACAAATGAGCCAGTTCCTGATGCCAAGCATCTTAAAGTATTTTTGATAAAGCTCTTTATGGCTTTATCATTAATAAGATTAATCCAAACCTCTGAATTCGCTTACATTTCTTGCCAGACTATGTTGGTTGTAACCTAAGTTTACAGAATGTTTGGCTCATTAACTGGGATTTCTGGAGCATGAATTCCCTGAGCGTGGTGACGAGGGTCTGAATGCTTTCAGACCCCAGTTCCGTGCAAGTCAGAACCATGTCTCCTAACCTTTCTAGGTTTGAAGACAACCTTTGTAAAATTGAAATGCTTATCGGAAGCTCAGGAGACAGAAGGTATACTTCTATCATTTGATTCAGGACTGAATATGTACTTGAGCATTCACTCGGGGCTCTCTGCAACAACCCGAAGGTCCCCCAAAGTGTCAGGACTTTGGTCTCTAGACCTGCACTGTCCAATAGGGGAGCCACTACCCACGTGTGCCTACTCAGCATGTAAAATGTGGCTAAAATACACACCAGATTTCATAGCCCTAGTCAGGAAAGAAGGTAAATACCTATGCTATTAATATTTTATCAGTTAGATGTTGAAATTATGATATTGTGGATATATTAGATTAAATAATAAATGTTGTTAGGGGATGAACTGTGTTCCTCCAAAATTCATAAGTTATGGTCCTAACCTCCAATACCTCTGAATATGACTGTACTTGGAGATTGGGCCTTTAAAATGAGGCCAAAACTGTGTAGGCTGAGTACCACCCATGCCGTGATGCTCTGGTACCCAGGCCACCAATCTGACTGGCATGAGAGGAAGAAATTTAGACAAAGAGACACCAGGGATATGTGTACATGAAAAGAAAGACCATGCCAAGAAACAGTGAGAAGACAACCATCTGCAAGTCAAGGAAAGAGGCCCCACAAGAAACCAAACCCATGAACACCATGATCTTAGACTTCCAGCCTCCAGAACTGCAAGCAAATACATCTCTATTAGTTTAAACTACTCAGTCTGTGGTCTTTGTTACAGCAGTCCTACCATACCGATATATGTTATTGAATGAAATTTACCGATTTATCTTTTTCAATGTGGCTACTAGAAAATTTGCAATTACGTTATATAGCTCATAGTGTGTCTCTCACACAGTACTCTTGAGTTCCCACTGGGGGGACAACTCCTGGGGGTAGAAGAGATGGAGGCACCACTGCCTTGGGGCCTAAGCCTGGCTCCCTTTTGCCTAAATCAAGGGTCTCACTACTTGACACCAGGCCTTTCAGGGAGCTGCTTTTTGACACAGACGACTGCTCTTTGTGGTTTTTGTAAAGGTGACGCAGCCTTGAACCACTTCCTGAAGCTGTCAGAGTCCCTCACTCTTTCTGAGGCAGGCTGAGTAAGCTGGGTAGGCACATGTGACAGGGTATATCTGTGACTGCATAGTCACCATCTGGCAGGTCTTTATTTTGTTATTAAACAAAAAATTCAATCACAATGACACCTGTCTGGAAATTCCAGCTCAGTAATTTACTGTATGTGTTTGCCTATTGTCTATACGCTGAGCTTAGCACTTGGTAAGCAATGTCTCATTTTCTCCTCACACCAACCCTGCGGAGTAAATATCTGACCCCTATATTTTCATTGCATTAGGGTTGTACCTCAGGAGAGAGATTATCCAGAAAGCAGTTCTTATTAAAGGACCCTAAAGTGGTAATGCTGTGTGTGTTTATGTGTGTGCATGCTTATATAAACTTTTCTACCACTTTTCCAGGTTCAGAAAAGTTTGATTTAGTATGAGAAACTTGAAATCTCTCCTTTCAAGTTCAACTCTTTCCTCATCCCTAGAAATGGTCATTAAGGAAGAAACAACACCGGAATCTACTTAATCAGTTGACAAGCATTTGCAGGATCTTATTCCTAGGAATGGCCTAGGGTGACAGTGTTAAATTTCGTTAAGTTCCCTGCCCTAAAAGAACGTGCACTCTAGTTCTAGTTACAAATATCCAAGTAACACGAATACAGATGGGAAAAAGATGGGAAGACAGCAGCTAAGGTCTAAGAGAGCTCAGGGCCAGATTAGGGGAACAGGTAAGTAGGCAGAGAAGACTCAAAGCCCAGGGTACTAGGCAGTCATCCCAGGGAAGGGCCTGGAAGCTGCCTCTGGAAACAGAAGTAAATATTGTACAGGTGGAGCCAAAGCAAGCAGTCTGGAAGGCATGGGCCTGTTTGACTTGCCAAGTCAGGGATTCAGAACAGATACCCCAGCTGACCAACAGTCCCTAGGAGTTAGGGGCCATCTTTCACTGGTATCCAACTCCCCAGAGCTCAGCAACAGTGGCTGGCACATGTGAGTGCTCACAAAATGGAGTGACATCCAAGTCAGAAAACTTGAGAGCAAAAGGGAAAACTGAATTATGGATGATTGTGCTGAGACAAAGAACTATGGATGATTGTGCTAAGACAAAAGATGTTTACTGGGACTGTCCGGGCCACACTTGGACCTAAATCATTGTGTCACTGGTGTGCACGGAAGGAAACTGAAAATAGAGAGGCAAGGGGCAGAAGGGGACAGTCTGGGACAGCCATGGAAGACGGTGCCCCAACTGCAGGTGTGCAATACCCTGAACTACTCTTTTGCATCTTTGTTTCCCTGTACCCAGCACACAGCCTGGAACCCCACAAGTACTCAGCACTCACGGATGGGCTGAATGCATGGACCATACTTTAAGTTCCTCAAAAGAGGATTAAACAACAGTTTGTTTTTAAAAGACAGGGAAGATCAAATAGAAGAAAAGAGAACCTCTGATCCCCAGGACTCCTGTCTACTCTGGCCCACACTGAGCTTTTTCTTCCACCACCAAGCACATCAGACCTGGATACACCTGTGCAGGAGCGGCTGTGAGCTCAAGTTCTCCACCTAACATGGGTAACCCAGCACCAATTAACTAGAAGCAGGCCACCCAGGACAGGATTTTCTCTTACTCAGACTGACTGGTAATAATAATGACAGCAACCATAATCTTTTGTGTGATCACTAGGTTTAGGTTATATATTGTGTCCAAAGTTGCAGAACTAGCTAGTTGCTAGATGGAATTCAAACCTAAGACTTTGCTGCTTACCAGCTGTATGATCTTAACTAAATTAAATGCTCAATCTCAGATTCCTCAACTCTAAAATTGGATTTGATATTTTAATATCTGTGCATATTGATACATTTAACATATATAGTAACAATATATTATCATATGTAATGGAGTTCTTTATAGGAACTATATGTGCATGTAAAACACGTGGCACATAGTAAATACTCAATAAAGATACCAATTATTGTTGCTTTTGTTGCAAGTCATTTCTTCTTTTTATTTACAAAGTCCTTAATATGTTTTTAAAAAGAAGCAACTTTCTGTCACCCTCTTCAGACAAATCTCCCAGGCTTTGGCTGGATACTATTCCTTGGACCCACCATTATCCTAACTCAGATGACATGGGGCTGTCTGTGAGAAGACCCCCAAGGGGTGGGTTTCCTCAGTGTGGAGGTTCCCATAGGTGGCAGAACCCTTTCTGCCACCCAGAGCACAGTCACTACAACAAGCAAATTCCTCATCCGTGAAAACAGAGTTCATGCAGGAGGCTGGTGGCCCAAGGTAACCCGCCAGGGAGTGAAAACAGAGTTCATGCACGAGGCTGCTACCTTCTCACAAGCACAGGAAGCACCACACAACCTCTGTGCTGGCTTCTTATACTCTGTTTGGCCTAAGAGAGCAGACTCCAGGAATGGAGAAGGAAAACCATGATCACATTTTCTGCTTAGTAAGAGCTTATACTTCAAGGGCTTCCTCATCTGTAAGGAGGAGAAACATTTCTGACATAACTGTGCTCAAAACACTGAACTGCTAAAACAAAAAAGGTCATGTTCAGTAAGTTGACTTTTGACAACACTGTCCTTCAACTGACAGGCAGTGAATTTAGAAATTAGGCCCACCTCACCCTCCTACGAGGGGCAGGCCTTCCATTAAACACACATCAGCATGAGCCAGCAAGCTGCCCGAGCTTATGATGAAGTCAGAGCATTTCTAACTGGAAATCTGGCCCCACGTCATTGATGGGGAGGTCTCTAACAAAGGGCAGTGAGGGGAGAGGCTTTCAGCCCTTCAAGACCCACTCACTTCTGAGGTCTGTGCCAACTGCCAGCTGATGGTCCCTGTCCCTCACTCTTCACCAGACATTGTGGTGTCCGCCTCTGCAAACTTCTGTTGCACAGACCAGCAGTGTCAGCGTCCACAGAGAGCAGCTGGGAATTCACCCCAGATCTGCCTATTAGGAGCTGTTTCTAACAAGTTCTCAGGTGCTTCACATACACACCGAAGTTTGAGGTGCCCGTGTCAACTATTTGTGATGGCAACTGAAAGGCTCTGACTTCATCTGCTCCAGGTGGAGAAGCTGGGTTACCATTAGCCCTCCTCTCTTCCCATGGAGATTTCGTATTTGCTCCATGCTTTTCTATTTTCTTTTCATTGTCTGCTTCTAATAATTAAAAAATTAAAAAAAAATCTCCAAACAACTCTGAAACGAGTCTTGATCCATTCCAAATGCAGAGGCAGTTAAGTATGTGTGCAATAGGGGAGAGGGGGAAAGGAGCCCAGGGTTTACCAGACCCCCAGAAGGACTTCAGTATTATTCTTCCCATTCATAGCTGAGGACACTGGAGTTCAGCCTTAGAGTGAAGTAACTTGCCTAAAACCACAAGGCTGACCAGAGACCAACGCAACACAGCCCACGCCACCCTAAGCAGGAAAAGTGCTTCAATTAGTGTTTCATAGATGTGGATCTGAAAAGGAATCTCCCCACCAAGCGCTAGCAAGAGCATCAGGAATGAAGGCCTGTCCACACTAACAGGCAATTCTGTAATATGTGTCTAACCTTAAAATGTCCTCTCTTTCTGACTCACCAATTCCATATTCACCCTCAACGCTGCCACTTTCTATAGTTTTATGACTACAAAAGTCTGAAAGCATCAGATGCAAGAATGTGACATTCTTTGAACAATCACCTTGGGGGCAGTGCCTGTGACCCAAGGAGTAGGGCGCCGGCCCCATATACCGGAGGTGGCGGGTTCAAACCCAGCTCCAGCCAAAACTACAAAAAAAAAAAAAAAAAAAAATCTGTGAACAATCAACTTGGGGTGAAATACCCAACTTTCTCTGTTCTGTGCCCCCATTGTACATGGGGCCCATATTTCTATCTATGTGGACATAAACATCTGTATGTGAACGTTCCAAAAGAACCCTGGAAAGAGAGACTATGTTCCATGGCATGCTTGAAACTCAGGTTTTAATCAATGTATCTAAGTGCAAAATTAAAGGGTCAATTTGACTCTGAGCCAATCATTTATGTTTCCATTTGGCTGTGAGGCTTGATTTGTGTGACTATTGCCCTTGAAGGCGCCATGTTCTCCAAGGCAGAAGCTATGAGTTGTCTGTCCAGTATCCATCTCTCCTCCTTTAATAACCAAACTTCAATATCTACACTGTTCAACGTAGGAGCTGCTAGCCACAAGTGGTTATTTAATTTTAAGTTTAAATTAATTAAAATTAAATTGTAGTAAAAAGTCACGTTGTTAGTGGCACTAGCCACATTTCAAGGGCTCAGTAATCACATAAACAGTGCTGATACCGAACATTTCCATCATCACAGAAAGTTCTGTTGGACAGCAAACCCTACACCGACAGGGCTTACACGATGTCCAGCTAAAACTCAGACATCTCACGACCTCCTTTAAGAGATGGATGATCAATAAGTTGTAAGTAAAAGTCACTGGAGGCTCTGTCAAGGGGCCTCAAATCAGACTGTAAGTCTCCTTTTGCCCTTCTCCTTTCTTCATGCTTGAAAAGCAGATACAATGGCTCTTACCAGCCATTTGGGAAGTATGAGGAAAAAAGTGCTCTTAGTGCCTCAGTTCTTCTCTACCCTCCTCAGCCCTTGGTGATCTGATTCCATGTCATGGCTTTAAATACAATCTATCCGCTGATGACTCCCATGTTTATACTTCTAACCCAGACTACTACTCACACTGAAGACTCATATATATACTTCTACACTTCAAGGTCTAATAGACCCCTCAAAGTCAATGTATCTAAAAGCAGACTCTGGATCTTCCCCTTAAAACCTGCTCTACCTGTTGCCTCACTTGAGGACACACCAATAAGTCCATCTTTCCAGTTAAACATTCAGGCTAAAAAAAAAAAGTCACACTGAAAACCTTAGAGTCACTCTTTTAAGTGACAATCAAACCCTCAGGAAATCCTGTAGGAACCACTTTTAAATGTATGCAGAATTTGACCACTTCTTACCACCTTCACTGCTACTGCCCTGGGCAGAGCCACCAATCTCTCTTCCCTGGGAGCTCTAAATCTCCCAACCTGTTCCTACTTCTCTCCTGCCTCCTACAGTCCTTCTCAACACACCATCCAATAGGGTCCTGTAAAAATGGAAGTTGGGCCATCTTGGCACTCTGCCCAGATCCCTCACATGGCTCCCCTCTCTGTCAGAGTAAGGCCAACATCCTTCCCATAGCCTATGATGCCTCATGTGATCTGCCTCACAGCTACCACTGCCACTCCGGCCTCTTCTCCCACTCTGCCCCATCCCAGCCTCCTTGCTCCTCCTCAAACACGCCAGACACCCAGGGTCCTATCTAAGCACTTCCTCTAGGAATCTACTGTGCTCACTCCCCCACCTTCTCCTCCATGTCTTCACCCACATCTCGCCTTCTCAATGAAGTCATCCTGACCCCCAGGCCCAAATCTTGCATTGCCAACCTGATTCACCTTGTTCGATTTTCTTTTTTTCCATAGCCTTTATCACTTTCTAATGCCCTTTAATTTACTCCTTCATTATATATATTGTATGTCTCCCTCTACTGGGATGTAAGCTCCTAGGGGGCAAGGATGAACCTGAGGGCCTACCAGCCTAAGACACAGGGGGCAGGCAAAGCCCATGTCCTGAAGGTCAAGAGAACTGCATCCTTGAGCTGCTGAACCAATATCAGCAACTTCTCTTCCTCTGGAAAAGAGAAAAATTACCTTGGTGTGTTAAAGTCCCTGGCATCTGGTCTCAATTCCTAAAAGCTGAATGGAATTCCTGATACCTCTGGGAAGAGCAAAGGTATTGTATTTTATTCTCAGACTGCAGAAGAACTGGGAATGCCTTGCAGACACTATGGTACTCAAAGCCCTACCAATGACCCAATTTATCACCCTCCCTAACGCCTGACATTGCCTGTGCTCCAGGAAACACAGGAGAGAAGTGATGTACAAGCTATCCTACCATCATGATCACCTCCTTCAATGACCGAAAGCCTCCACTCAGGGGTGGCAACTGACTTTGAAAAACCATGTTATAAGAGGAATTCAAACTATACACCTTTCAGTGATGTACATGTTTTAAAATATATAGGAGATCAATTACTCTGTGGTATTACTGCAGAAAATGTACATCTGAAATCTAATCATAATGAAACAGACAAACTCAAAGGGACCTGCACTCTACAAAAATGTCAAGGGCATGAAGGACCAAGGTTGAGTGACTGTTCCAGACTAAAGAGATATGACAACCAAATGCAACCCTCGGCCCAGGACTTTCTTTTGCTACAAAGAGCACAAGGACAACTGGAGAACTTGGAGTGGGTTTTGTAGATTAGCTAACAGTAATGTATCACTTAGTTTCCTTATTTCAATAATTGTGCTATGCTTATATAAAAGAACATCGTTGTTCTTTGGAAATACACCTATGTATTTAGGAGAAAAGGGGGCATCATGCCTGCAACATACTCTCAAACAGGTAAAAAGTATAAATAGACAGAAAATGACAAAGCAGACATGATAAGGTTAACATTTAACGAAGATGGGTGAAGAATTTATGGTATTTCTTTGTGCTAGTCTGGTAACTTTTTTGTAAGTCTGATATTATAAAATAAAAATATTTTATAAAAAACATGTCTATGTTGAGCAAACTTTTGACAAATACTGCATGTACATGAGCACATATGTGCATGCACCTGAGCACCACATTCAGTGATGTCACACTGTAGCTTGAAATCAGCCACGGTGAGAATATTTATACCAGGAGAACTGGCAAAATGCTATAAATCAGATCCTCTCCCACCCCCAACAAGAGCCAGTTGTAAGCATTAGCAGCATACCACTACCCTAGATCCTATGACAAAACTCAAGTTGTATAACCTTTGGACAAGTTACTTAACCTGTTTATTTGTGTACAGCACTTTCATGAATATACAGCAAAAAATGTGCCTTAATTAGTGCTAGCATCTGGTTAAAAGCCCAGTCTTGGGACTTGCTGGGTTCAGGTCCTGCTTCTTCCGGTTGTCAACTATAAAGTATCGAGCAAGTTCCTTAAATCCTCTATGCTTTGTCTTCTAAACAGTCAAATGAGGATATTAGTAAACTGCCTGACAGGTACTAACTGACGATGAATGGCACATACTAATTTCTCAATTAGTGTTATTGGCGTCCATTATTATTTCTCTGAATATTGTGAAGATTCTCCTTTCAGAATCATTTTCAAGAAAAATTTAATTACTAAATTCTTGAATACTAATTTCTGTACTGTCATACCTTACTCTTCTCCAAACACCCTATTATCTACTACAGAGGATCACAGAAAAATCTTACTGCTTTCAACATACAAATCAATTCTTCAAGAATAAAAATTTGCCATAACTAAAAGTAAATGAATAATTATACCATGTAAGAAATTAAAAACAGAAATGATAAGAAGGTGATTATTTCCAGGAGAATCACCCTTAGAAATGGGTAATCCTTCATAATCACAACCTCAAATACAAAGACAAAACCAGTAAGACAGAACACAGTATCATGGTGACTTCAAAACATATTGGTGCTATGAAGCATTAATAGTATACAGATAAACCCGGTGTAACTAGATAACTGTAAACAGAAAGTTGTCTCTTAAAATGAAAATTTCACCCAGAACTATTGCTATAAGTATTATCTCATGTGAAACACAAATCATTAGAATGTCTCTACTATGACTGTTTATTTATTTATATGGGCCTATTTCAAAAAAGGACTTAAGGTGGGAAAAACCATTTGATTAGAATTCCTGCATCCTCCTCTGTCCTTTGCAGTAGGCATCCAATGCAGAAGACTAAGAACCTTTTGTTTTATCCAAGGAAGAAATCCACAGCAAAACAGTGCTCATGAGAGAGCTCAGCTTGGACATTAATCACACCCTTCCCCTCTGGATTTGTCCCCAGTCTCTCCCCAGATATGCACAACATGGCCTCCCAGAGGAGGTGGCTAAGGCAATACTCAGTGAGTGACTACTAGCATGATCTCCAATGCCCAGTCTCCCAGTTCCTTAGTGACATCCATGTGAGTCTGAGACTGCACCACACAACAAGCTTTACAATTGAGCTAGAGAATGATGGTGGCTCCCCCCACAATGGATCTACTCATCCCAGACTTCCCTCTTTCCTTGCCCTAGCTTCCTTATCAAACATTCAGAGCATCTATGCTACCTACAGACCAGGAGAGCCTGCGAAAGGCACTAAGTTAATTACAGGAATATAGAAAGATCTCCCCAGTTTTCCTTGGGCGCCCATGGCTGAAAGGTTTGCCCTATGCAGGATATACATTTAAGGCCACCTTAGGGACTACCAGGGACCCTCCATGCTACTCTCTGGGTTCCTAACAAAGATGCTACAGGCCTGGGGTGGGGAAGAGAAAGTGTCTGCAGCACAAGGGGACATTTCATTCATGTTTGAATTACTCCTGCTCAAATGGTGCTAACACCTCTTTCCAAATCAAGTTTAAGGTCTTCCACAAAGGGAACCTAAGCCACTTCTGGAGAAGCTAAATGAGGTTACTGATCTACAAACTCCAGATGGAGTCAGTTTTGACCTGACACTGAAAAGATTCCACAAGGACAGGTTAAATAAATCAAGGGATAGTCTTCAATAGAATACCACACAGACATGAAAACAACAGGAAAACTCTACATGCACCAGTGTGGAATAATATCCAAGATATATTTTTAAAGTAAGTTTAAAGGAAGTGAAATGTACACACATAGGCAGTCCTTGAGTTACAAACATCCAGCTGCCATACAGCTTGCACTTGCGAATGGAGGCTATTACAGGTAATAGGTAAATGTACCTGTTCCAGCTTCATAAAAATTCAACCTAAGAGCAAACCCACAGGCCCTATCTCATTTGTGACCCAGGGACTGCCTGTACTAACGTACATTAATTTTAAGTGTATATTCCGATGAGCTTTAATAAATGTATTTGGTCATAAAACCACCACCACAATCATGATCCTAGAAAGACTCTCCCTAGAAAGTTCCCTCATCCCCCTTTGAAGTCAGTCATCAGCACTCCTCCCCCTGGTTCCAGGACCCTGGAAACAAACCGCCGATCTGCTTTCTGTCTCCTCAGTTGGCCTTTTCCAGAATGTCACATAAACGGAATCATATCGTATGCAGTCTTCTGTGTCTGGATTCTTTCACTTAGCATAATGCTTTTGAAAGTCATCCATGTTCCGTGTATCTTTGTTACTGCTGAGTGCTATTCCATCGTACAGATTTACCAAACTCTCTTGATCCATTCCACTGTCATGTATTTTTTAAAAAGTGTTACAACAGCGTGGCTACAGTATGCTATCATATGTGTATAACAAAAGGAAGCATGCACATCTATAGAGGAAACTGCTGAGCTCTTGAAGGAACATACAAAATTGGAACCATGCTTGCCTTTGGAAGAGAAATAAGATGGCTGAGAGATATCCTTTCTTTGCACACCTTTTAGAAAATAGTTAGAAAAAAATTTTAACTATATGCATATACCACCAATTAAAAAAAAAACACACACACAAAGAAAAAATTTTTAAGAAGATTCCTACATGTAAGCTCTTTTTGGCAAACTCCACAACTTTTTTTTAAAAAACTATTTCTTCGACTTCTCAAGATGACCAAGAGATTTAGCATGCATTCTTCTGGAAATGGAAACTTTGCTATTCTCCTTTCTCTTCTTTCTTACACAGTTTATTAATACCAACTTAGTCTCCCTTCCTTAACCAACTGTTTCTTAAACTTAGACCAGGAAAAAATAGCCTCCAACACATCTTAAAAACTAGCATTCAATGAATCCCAACAGCCAGCAAACTCACAACATATCATGAGATTAAACCTACAGTCCTAAGGTATTTCGCCAGATGTACAAATGGAAACAAAGCAAAACACCTGGCCAGAGCCTTGAGTGTGACCTCTGAGAAGACCTAAAGGTCAGTTGACGTCCTGCCCTTCTCCAGGCGCCCACATCTGCTCCCACAAGCAACAGAGGAGCTGCAGAAATTTAGGTTTGAAGACTCATACTCCCCCGATTGTCCAGAAACATAAGGGAACAATCTCATGAACATTCACAGCTTCTCAGAAAAGCCCACGCACTTGTGTATTTCCTTGTCTAGTTCGGGGTGGTTTTGTTAATGTTAATCCTTGTTACTGGCTCTCTTGACCGTGTCTGACACAAGGTTTCTGCTCAACAAAAGTCTCCTGAAGGCCTCTGGCAGGTATCACTGATGCTCACGGTGCAGGCATACCACATCACCTGTGCTCTGCCTGGCCTTCTCCACTGAACCCGCATGACACTCAGAACTGTCAGCTGGTTTCCTGGCCCCTGAGAGGCTGCTTATTTGCCTGTCATTCACAAGCAGTTGACCTCACAAAAGGCTTGCTTTCTCAAAGCACAGTGCAGACCATGAGGGTGGAGCATAGTTACTATCAGGTAAAGACACATACACTAGAAAACAATGGTGTAACAACAGAACACTCATAATTATTCTTCAGCTTTGGCCATGCATCCAAACTCTCCCCCCACCATCTCAGGGCATCAGTTCCCAGCAGTCAGTCCACAGAAAGGTGAGCAGGCCCCATTCCATATGAGAAGTTCCAGGGACTCCAAACTCCAGGTAACCCAATAAGTCATTTCAACAAGATTTTGTTTGACAAGCATTTATTCCATGCCTGTCATGCCCAAAGCAAGAGTTGGGTAGTATGAAATAAGCCTCGGGAAGACAGGAAGATGACAGCAGCATCTCTAGGGCCTAGAACAGCAGCTGGCCCTAAGGATGTTCAAGACCTTAGGATGTTCAAGACTGACTGAGCCTTGAAGAACAGACAAACTTTCAGCAAGCAATATGATGTGGGGCACATCCCTTCAAAGGACAGTGTGGCCTAGGCTTCCCAGATGGGCCACAGGAGGGTTTTCAACAGTACATAGGCACCATTCCATAACAGGACCCTCACATTTGAAAAGTTATTCCCTGACTGATAATTCCCTTTTAGTCCTTTGGATTGCATTGGGGGGGAAGTTCCAGTATGGTACCAGTATGACTTTATGCTTCCCTAGCACATGATCACTTCCCTTTCTAATACACAGGGAGTGTGAGCCCTTCTTCAGAGATTTGGCAAACAATGAAATTCAGCCAGAATTCTATGACACTGTTGTGTCTTCACTATATTTATTTTTACAATTACTTTCTGTTTTAAGCATGTGATAATTGGTTTTCTGCTTACAGAAGGGTACAAAGTTTCTGTTTTAAATTATTTTATTTGAGGCTAAATTAAGAAGGCTAAATTAAATTAGCTAATTTAAGGAGAAAATATGAAATAAAATACTGCAGAAGGTGCATATTTAATACCAAAAAATAAAAAATGCAAAAATCATGCAGGTGGTATGTGTACATAGTTCTATGTGGATATGACAAGCCTCTGACTTCTGTGAGCATGAGAAACAAGGTAAAGGCACGGGTTCAAGAGAAAAAGGGACAGTTCATGGCAAGAGTCAGGGCACGTGTAGTGGAGAAGAAGGGTAAACTGAGGCCAAGTTGTGGGCAACCTTGAAGGTGAGGGGCAGTGTATAGGCTTCCACCCATGACCACGGGGTCCACTAGAGTTTGTTAGGCCACTTGACTAGCAGGGTCATCCCCAGAGCTGAACTTGTTTGGAGGAGAGATGTAGGGTTTGGACTCTGAGGCACAGAAGCCAAGTTGGAACTGTCTCTGCTCTGCTGACCACAGTCAGGCCCTGAAAACATACCTGGCACTCCAGGAGGAAGTGGCTCATCACAGCACTCTAACCACCCAGAGGTCCCCCCGCCCCACCACCAGCATGGTGAGAGAAGCAGAGAATAGAACCACATAGTTAGCCTGGGAGGCAGGTTGCTAGCCCAAGCAATTGTCCATGATAGATAGTTATCACCATATATGGAATAAAAACTTCTAGGGAAAAGGAGAGGGGGAAAAAAAAAAGATTGGAATAGGCTTAAAGAATAAGGAAAAAAAAACCCTAAAGTTAGCCTAAACAAAACACACCCAGCCCCTAATGCCTGCCTCACTGTCTGCTAGCCATATGGTGTGTGATAAGCCAGACGCTTTTATTTATCTCCTTTGACATGTCTGTAAAGTGGAGCCAGCTCCACTGAGAAAGTTCCACTTGCACTAAAGACTGCATCTTGCTCTTCATCCCTGACCAACGGCTCCCAGGCCCTGCTCTAGGAGGCAGCCCAGCTGCCACTCTCCTTCTCCCATCCTTGCTGCCTGCTCAGCTCCCATACAAGCCCTGGCTGATAAACTATAGGCCATGCCTCCCACCTCCTGGGCCAGCTGTGCCACCTGCAGACAGTGAGCCTGCTCACGAGTATTCGTCCTCACTGGTGCACTCTGCTAGTCGCCCCGTCCTCTGTAAGGCCCAGATAGCAAGTGGCAGTAACAAATGTTCCTCGAGTCTGTGAAGTACCAGCCACCTTGAGCATTCCTTACCAGCAACATTGCCTCCAGAATCATAAAAGCCTCAGAGGTACATGTCTTCCTGGTGTGTCCCTCTGCTCCCATCTCCTTGCATGGGAACGTGGAAATGCAGTAACTGTATCCAAAGTGCCCCAGCTCCCAGTTCACTGAAGCAGACCTGTTCTCTGGATCTCCCTAAAACAACCTAAATAATCATGTAAAGGTCTATAATCAGGAGCCCTGGTCTCAGCCTCCAAACTGTTCTGACCATCATCTCAATCTCTCTTGTTAGCCACGTTTTGCCTGAGTGGAGAAGAGCCACTTGTGGAGTGGAGGGAAATCAATGGAGCCAAATCTGCCAATAGGATGACAAGTTAAATTTGCATTTTAGATAAATAACAAAGCATTTTTAGTATAGGTATAGCCCATGAAATATTAGCAGCATACTCCTAAGAATCATTCACTATTGATCTGGAATTCAGATGTAATTGCAAGATGTATATTTTTACTTGCTGAGTCTGGTAACTCTAGGTATTAGAAAGTAGCAGCCCTTCTCTTCCCCAGTAACACTCAGAGGCCACCAGAGAAACAACCCTCCCTCTGGCCTGTACCTCACTATTGCCACTCCCTGAGTGCACTCTGCAAAGGCCTGTACATATTGTGTGGCCCTGTCTCATAGCCAGGGCACCCCTGGTAACTATCATCAAAGGGCAAATTCTCAGCCAAAGCAGGAAGCTAAATGGAACCCCAAAGGAATGCATTTGTGGAACAGACCTAGCATAAGAAAACTCAAGAGAAGCTGCCCTGTCCCCAGCAAGTGTGAAAACACCAAGCCCAGGCACTAGACAATCTGGTGTGCCCACAGAGCCTATCCTGAGAAGCCTCACACTCCCCTGAAGGAACCCACCCAAAGCCCAGTGTAATCTAAGACTGAGGAGGGCAGGGTCAGTTGGCTTAACAGGAGCATGGACAGCTTTATAAATGGCCCAGCACCCCAAGCCCTAGGGCAGCTGGTCTGGACAGGCCCCAGCACGAGTTCTGGCAGAAGACACAGCCAAGCCCTACTGGAAAGCATCTCAGGGGTATGGGCTCATGGGCTCTGGGCCAGGCCAAGTGCCATACATGTGTGGGGCATTTCTCTATATACAGCCCAGAAGCACTAGAAGCAGCTGTCACTCTCCTGCTCTGGCACTAATAATGTAATAATAGAATGACACTTTACTGCCAATCTATAGACTATTTTAACTAGAGGTCAGAAATCTACTAGCTAATGATATTAGGTGTAACTATATGAATTGCCATTTTTGTGAGCCAAAAATGTAATCATAGAATATTGGCAATGATGTACAGCTCAAACAAATAATAATACTATTGAATGCTTTCCATTTGTCAGACCCCATGCAAGGTCTTAGAGTAAATTCATCACATAATGTTTAATTCTCACAACCACCTTTCAAAGTAAGCATTATGCTATTCATTTCAGAGATGCAGACAAGACAGAGAGGTCAAATACTCATCCAGCTGGATACACACTGGGTCTGTGTGACCCTGAAACCCACACTCATTCTACCCCCCACGTGGCCTGGATTACATGGGTTCTTCCACTTCCTTGGCTCTCTGACTCTGCCCTTCAATCACCATCTGGCCATTTTTGCTGCACCCATCACCACCAGAACTTCTACTTTGCTGGTCAGTGTCAGCCTGTGCAGGGACCACTCTGTAGCTAATCAGAGCCTGGTCTCCTAAATTAGCAGCAGAGTGTATTTAACAAATAATTTCAAGAGGAGAAAAATACTTGTAAGTTTATTTAGAGTGAGCAAGGAAAGGGGCCAAAATATGCACTCCTAAAATAAACAGAAGTAATCACAGGAGAAAAATCTAGTCCATCCAGTTTTAAAATGCCTTAACTGACTCTAAGCTAATGTGTTATGGACCACTAAGAAAGGCATCAGGTGCAGTGTGACCCAGCATCACTGCACACTCAGAGGCATGTGCTTCTGTGCTCTCCTCTGAGAATGTTACTGAGCCTCACAGAAGAGAGAGGATGAGAAATCTCCTAAAAGAGCTAGTCAGAGTCAGGGACCAACACTGGTCTCCCGCACCCCCTCCACAACCCTCCTCAGAGGCTGAGATCACACAGTAAGATGAACGACAGGGCTGTCAGAAGCCAACTTTAAAAGAAGAAGAAATAGATATTATCCTCTTTGAGAACTAAAATTTTGGAATTCAGAGTATACATAACGCATAATAAAAGTGGTTTCTGCTGGTTCCAAGTGAACATCTGCATAAATCAAAGTTTGGTGATAAAGAGGAGGAGGGCTGACCTTCACGTGAGCTGCGTAGTGATGACAAGTCTCCTCTGCATGGGTCAGCTGCAGCTTCTCTGTGACCTGAACCGCCGTCTCTCCCAGCAACACAAAGTAGACTCTGGGCAGCTGGCCCTTCTCCTTTTTGGCCACATCAGCCGTCAGCACGTAATTTAGGCCTGCCAACAAATGAAAGGTCAAAACATCAGCAAAGACAGACACGTTGTGACGAGGACACCTCCGCTCCCCTCACAGGAGCACATGCACATTTCATACGATCCCTAGCCTTCCACCGCATGCAGGACTGCAGCTCCAAGTCAAGACCTCCTGAGCAAGAGGCATGCAGCCAGGATGCTCACAGAACCAAGAGAAAATCAGGATGCCCTCTGCCCTCCCAATGACACTCCATGTGTCACACTTCATGGATCTCCCTGGTTTAAGCCTCACATCTGCATTATCAACTGAGTTACCAGTAGGCACTTCAGCAGTTAGTTGTACCCAACACAGGTTCTGACAGGCAAATATCCCAGCAAACCTATAGAACATTGCTAGAAGATACAGAAATTATGGAGGCTTCATGTAATACTGACTCCTATAAATCACTGTGACATATGCCCAACATAAGGGAGCCATCACGTCCAATAATTCTAACTCATCTCACCAATGCTGTTGGGCTCTATGCCACTGCATCTATGGGACTGTGTGCCTTCATGCGCTGTTGTAGGCATAGAGGGTACATCAGTGTACAACACAGGCAAAAACTCCCACTTTCATGGAGCTTACACACACAGACACTCAGATGAAGGCTGGAGTTGCCTTTATGCCCAGGTAATGGGGTGTAGTGACTGAACGTTTTGTAGTGCCTTGCCTTTTGATGAAACTAAGACCATGGTGGGGTCTGGACTGAGGTCCTCTCCTACAAAGAATAACTCCTCTCCTCTACCCAAATGTGTCATACCAGATGGCAGAACTGCTATGACATAGTCTGGGACTTACAGAAACCAAAGATGGCCCCAAAAGCAAAGGCACACTTGATGATCCAAAAGCTTTCACCTCCATCATTTCAGAATCTATAATTAAATGTAAGGCAATGTGTTTTATTAGGTAAATATGGCTTTAGTATCAATAGACCTTTTTCACTGCTTTTCTATGCCAGAAAGGTCAGCCCCCTCTAAACTCTTTTTATTTTTTAACTGTTTTGGGAATTCCAGGGCATATGTCATTCTTAAAGTGAGACTGCAGGAACCTCTGTCCCTAAAGCAGATGACCCAGATGACTCCTGGAAGCTTTGTATTAGCACAAAGCAGCCCCGTGCCTGCTGGCCACTGAGTAAGTAAAGCTGGGCAGCAGAGATGGGTCTGGCTTTTAATAACATCAAAGGGACCAGCTGAGAGAGGACGTGTAAACAGGGGGAGAGGAAGGTGACCTGAACAGGCATTCTGTGACTGCCACAGGGCATATTTTGATGCCTCTAATGGCTTCCCTGGGCCTCTGCCATCACAGGGATCTTGCTGTGCCAAGCTAGTGGATTCTTGGTCAGCAAGGGCAAGTCTGGGCCAGCTTGTTTATTCCAGCAAACAGCTGACTTACAAGGCAAGGTGGTATCACCAGGAAGGACCTGGATCTGGATAATCTCAGGAGATGCTGTTCTTAAGAAGAAAAGAACACATACAGGAAAGTGTTTCAACACAGAAAGCTCTGGAGATCCAATGGGGACAGCAGCAGCAACTGGGATAAACCCAGAGACTGAAAGCTCTGAGGCGGCCCTACAGACCATAGTTCTAAACCTTTATTTTAAATGATGAGGAATCTGAAGCTCCAAAAGGGAACGAGACTTGCTCCAGGCCAGAGAACTATCTACTGCAGAGACAAATCTAACACTCTTCTCATCTCTGGTGCCCAGCTAGTCCTACCATACTGGTTCTTGATGCATGGTTTTTATTGCTTGACCAGAAACTCACTTTTTTTTTTTTTTTTTAATGCACAGACAGCAGATCCATACAAGTACAAAGGTCTAGAGCAGTGGCTCTCAACCTTCCTAATGCCGTAGCCCTTTAATAAAGTTCCTGTGGGTTGCGGCCCACAGGTTGAGAACCGCTGGTCTAGAACAAAACTCTGGCCAATTTACTTTCTACTGCTCACAGCTTCCCTAAGCAAAAGCTTAAGAGTCAGAAAGATTAAGTTCTGTTTAGCAAAATCACAGCTAGAGATGAATGTTACTGGAGGACAAGACAGAGGCCCTGGCTGGGTGAACCACATTGTGCTGGCAGCTGCTGACCAGTCTGTCTAGACCAGCCTTCTTCCCAGCTCAGAAACCAGGGCTGGTCTCTGTCACCCTCAGGAAGAGTGACAATGGAGAGGACAGCAGGACTAGGCTATCTTGCCAGAGATGAGCTAGCCAAGCTTAGAGAAAACCTGGTGGAAATGAACACAGGAAGATAGAGCGGATGATATTGTTCCCCCACCCATATCCTCTTGTCTTTACTATTTCTTTGCTGTCCAGCCCAACATGCAGCTGCCAGTACCTACATCCATTTTCCCAAGGGCTTTCTCTAGTGGCTCTGCCCACATGCAGGGTGGGCCAGGAATGCCAGGGAACTCAAGCTTCAGAGCAGCTGTCCATAATGCAGGACCCCAACTCCCTTGCCCTGTAAGCAGGATAATTCTGAGGCATGTTCCATGCTGACTCTCAGGCTTCTCCAGCAGGATTAAGCTCTAGCCATCTACAGTGCCAACCTCTTCAGTAATACCCCTCCTTGTGGTTGCTGCGATGGTTAATTTTATGTGTGTACTTGGCTGGGCCACAGTACCCAGATATTTGGTCAAGCATCAATCTAGATGTCACTATGAGGGCATTTTTAGATGAAAACATTTCAATCAATAGATTTTGAATAAAGCAGATAGCCTCATTCAATTACTTGGAGGCATTAAGAGAAAAAGACTAACGGTTCCCTCCAAAAAGAAAGAATTCTGGCAGGGAGGAGGTTCAGTAATTTTGCACCTAATGTAGGGGTAGATGGCATACTTTCTGGGTGAAGGACTCAAGTGTTTGACTTTACCTTACAAGCACAAACAATATAACTTAATCATATGTACCCACATATTAATCTGGAAAAAAAAGAATATAACAAAAAAAAAAAAAAAAAAAAAAGAAGAAGAAGAAGAAGGAATTCTGCTTTTAGGCTGCCTTTACCCTGGAATTGCAACAGCAGCTCTCCTCTGAGTCTCCAGCCTACTGGCCTGCCCTGCAGAATTCAGATTTGTCAGCCCCC
>CAUYPK010108256.1:0-16819 GCA_963574355.1 Loris lydekkerianus | reverse complement strand
AATCATAATAATATGATAACCAAATTTTGTCTTAACTGGTGGGTCTGTAAACACAGGTTTATCCATCCCACTTACAGGCAAGGCAAATGCTGCTTCTTGAAAAGGTCCAACCATAGACCCTCTGGTCATCCAACCCAAGTCACCCCCTTGCCTGGCTTTATCTTCACTGTATTGTGCAGCCACTTCACTGAATCTCATTCCAGACTTTAACTTTTCCATGGCTTCCATGATTTTGCCATGTTTTTCACATAGAATGTGTCTGACCTTTACAGCATTGCCACCACCTTTGGGACCCTGAGCCTTCTTGTCAGAACTGTCACTTCCAGAAGCTGCTCCCCCTTTCCCTTTTCCAAAACCGGTTTTCCCCTTGGGCGGCATCTTTGAAACTTGTAGTCCCATTGATACTTTCTGACAATAATTATTAAAGTGGTGTTTGTCAAATGGTGATTTTCTATTTCCATCATTCTTTCTACACTTATTAATTGGGATTTTAATGTGAGAAAGAGTTGGCCCTTCTTATTTATTTATAAATATTAGTATGAACTCATGGCTACTTATTTCATTACTCTCATTACTGATCTTACTGTTCAAGTTGTCTCATGCTCTTTTAAAATATCTCAACACATCTGCTTCCTGTTAAGCTGATATTCCCAATGGGATGTAGCCTGAGGCCAAGTGACCCACCCTCAGTGTCATTCTCCAGCATCAGTACACCCAACACTCCCTGGGGAGTATAGGACAGGTGGTGGGCGGAACTCAGAGCCTTTGACGGGCAGCCAGGTTTTTCTAGTACTCACTGAGGCATCTTCCTAGCCAGGGCTGGGTCTCTTCCTGGAATGGGCAGGTTGCAGTCAGGGTAGTCCATCCTAGTCTACTTAGCAGGAATTCCAGGAAGAGCTGAGCCCAGCCAGGTGGCCCGACGTCTTTTCCCTGCCATCCAGTCAGATGCCCTTTCTCCCTCTGGCACCACCAACCTCACGCCCTGAGTTGCTCCTTCTTGAGTCTGCCCTGCTGCAGGGAGAGTTGCTGAAAACACAGGCAGCAGTTTGGCAGCATGAGCCCCAAATCTTACAAAATTTGCAGAGAAAATTCCCTCCACCCACGCAGTGGTTACCAGCTGTTCTCCATCAGCCCCAAGGAGAGCCAAAGTAGAGGGCAGTGCATCACAGCAACAGAAACTTGAGTCAAGGAGAAAGATCTCTCAAAGCGGGCTGGAGGGAAGAGGCCATGAACTCATTTTGCAGTCTTTGAGACATGCAAGGGTTCTGTTTCTGTTTGCCCTGGGAAAGGAGTGTACCCAGCCTCTGAGGTCAGGCAGCCAGATGCAAGGGCCTCTCCCACAGGCTACAATGCCACTTCAACTTCAGAATAGAGACATTAAAATCTTTACTTTGTATTTTTAGCATGCTGGACACATCTATGGTTATAGTGAAAAGTGGTGTCACATTTTTGAAACACCTGCTTCTCTCTTCAGTGAATCTCTCACAGATTCACTCTCTCACAGATTCACCCTCCACCACTCTGCTCCATGCCAGCCTCCTTCTGGAAGTCTCCCCAAGCCTCCCCAAGCCTCCCCTAAGTCTCTCCAAACCTCCCCTAAGTCTCTCCAAACCTCTCCACATTTCCCTGACCCCTGCTCTGAGCTCCCTGCCAGAGTCTGCAAGGGAAAAATTGTTCAGGGGGAAATCTGTCTCCCTACCAGACTGCAAATTCCAGACTCATCTGCACAGACTACCTGGCACTGTCCCCACACAGAGCTGGAGCTCGACACTGGCTAGGGCCGGGCAAGGTGGCTCACACCTGTAATCCCAGCACTTGGGAGGCCGAGGTGGGTGGATTGCTTGAGCTCACAGGTTCGAAAGACCAGCCTGAGCCAGAGCGAGACCCGATCTCTAAAAATAGCCAGGCACTGTGACGGGCACCTGTCATCCAGCTACTTGGGAGGCTGAAGCAAGAGAATCGCTCAAGCCCAAGAGTTTGAGGTTGGTGTGAGGTGTGACACCATGACACTCTACCGAGGGCTACAAAGCAAGACTCTGTCTCAAAAAAAAAAAAGAGAGAGAGAGAGAGAGAGACATCGGCTGATGGGCTTGCCAGCACAGTCCATCCAGCACTGGACAAACTAGCTTTTTTGATGGGAGAGGCCTGATGTGGCCCTGCCTCATTCTCTCATTCTCTGTCTCTTTTCTCCATTCTTCTGTCTTTCTGCGGAAATACTTACCCCTTTCTAGCTGAGCCCATGATGGGTTCAGTCTTGTCTTTCTCTAGGGCCTTAAAATTCTGAATTTCTAAACTACACCTGAGAAGCCTGGTTATTACCCATTTTTACTCACTTTGATTAGATGTTGTGCCAGAATCTCAGACGAACTGCTTCCTACCATGCTCCATTGACGGCACAACAGGAAGGAAATGTTGTAATGCTGTTCATCTCACCTGCACCATTTCCTCTTTCCACACCACCCTTCACGCTAGCTCCCCCTGGCCATTCCAGACTTGTGTTGTCTTTGCTCTTGCACATCTGCCCAGGGTCACATGCACAGGGCCTTCAGCTAAGGAGGGATGTGTAACTCTCTCCCTAGTTACCAGTCCCTTGCCTTGGTACAAATGTATTTTTTTGAAATCAATATATTTATTTATTTATCAAAATACCTTCAAGCATATATCTATTACCTGTTAGATTAATAGAATGGTTCTCTGAGCATCTTCCCTGTGGGTTAGACCAGGCCACAGCTGTCACACCTGCCTATTTTGTAGGCAGGGTTGCCAAGGCTCAAAGAGTGAAAGTCTCCTGCCCAGAAACACACAGTTGATTGGAGCCACCTGGGCTTTCTGACTTCCCAGTATTCTCTTGCCTACTCTCCTTGTGAATATTCTGTTTAATTCTTTGCTCCTTTCTTCCCTCCAGTCCCTCCAATTCAGATCTGGTTAGCTTTTCGAGGACACAAATTATTTCTTGCCTATCTGAGGATCCCCTATATCATCCAGCAAGCACTTAACATGTGGTAGACCTTGATAAAAGTTTATGGGGTGAATGCATACTTTGATGTCAGAAGCCTTCCCAGAATTACCCACCAGTACCTAAGGGTGGTCTCCATGCTCCTTGTGCACAAAGACTCTACCACCTGGGGCTTCTCTGGTGCTGTTTCCTATGTGCAAAGTGGTTGCAGAGGGTTGGACCCAGTGATGTCCATACTCCCCCATCAACAGTGCCATCCTGCTATTTCCGCTGGGACTTTTACTCACGAGGACTGGGGTCTGTGTTACTGCAAACACATGACTGGAAACAAATGTCAGCCACTCCAAGATCAAGGATGAAAATAGCAGCAGCTGGGTGTACTTGGTTCCGAGGAAAGAAGACAGCATCGTGCTTACTGCTGAGCCTGGAAATGGGTAGGTAGAGCGGGTGGGCTGAGCTGCCAGCTTTCTGCACCCAGTTTCATTTCTCTGGAACTATTTTCTTTTAAATATTTTCAAGGTCTCTGGAATCAGAAAGAGTTGACTGCCAATGAGCAGTTGAAAGCTGGAGAGCTGAGTGGTGCCTGTGGCCAGAAGTAGTGGGTTCAAACCCGGCCCCAGCCAAAAACTGCAACAACAACAAAATAAATTAATTAAAAAAAAAAGAAAAGAAAAGAAAAGAAAAGAAAGAAAGAAAGAAAGAAAGCTGGAGAGCTTGCCTGACCACTCCTTCAACTTTACACCCCGTCTCTCCATCCAGGAGGCCCTCCCCGAGCACCTGTCCCGGGCCAGACTCCAGACAGGACACTGGAGAGGAACGCTAATGCTAACTGACGCTTACACAGCATGTGGGCAGGACAGAGCGCGGTTTTAAATGAGTCACACATATTAATTTATCTAATCCTTCTGCCAACCCTATGTTATAATGAGGAAAATCAGTCAGAGAGAGATTAAGTAACTTTTGCAAACCACAGGGCTGGGATTTGGGCCAAACCAAACCTGCCTCCACCCAGTTGGTTCACTGCACCCTCCCTTCTGAAACCAAATGTTTTTCCCTTTCACTAGATATATTTTGTAGTTTTATTATATTGTTCATTATGGAAGTTTTTAAATATATACCTCCCAAAAGAGCCAGAAAAGTCTATGAACTTCCATCATCCATTATCCATCTTCAGCAACCATCAGCTAGCACCTTTTCATCTACATCTTTGTTTGCAAATACCAAAAATCATATCATTTAATCTATAAATATTTGTGGATGAGCCTTTAAGAGATAAGGATCTCCTCTGTCACACATATCAAAGTAAACAGTAATTCTACTATTATCCGATATTCAGTCACGCTTCACATAAATGTCAGAATGTTTGTTTGAATCAGGATCCACATAAGGTCCACACACTATGAATGGTTAATAAATATATTTTTTAATCTTTTCTAATCTATAGGTTTCATGCCCATCTTCATCTTTTTCTTTGTTTTCTGCAACTTATTTATTGAAGAAACTGATTGTTCCTCCTGGATGTAAAGTTTTCTAGAGTCTGGATTTTGTTGATTGCATCCTTGTGGAATTATTTAACATGCCTCTCTGTCTTCTTTCTTTCCTGGAAATTAGAAGCTAGAGGTCTAATCAGATTCAGGTTTGGTGATGTTCTTGAGACTATTTGACGGATGGTGCTGTCCATCCATCAGGAGAGGCACACGCTGTAATCAGATTCAGGTTTGGTGATGTTCTTGAGACTATTTGACAGATGGTGCTGTCCATCCATCAGGAGGCACAAGCTGTTCTCTGCTGCTGATGCAGAAACAGCCACTGCCGTTCAATCCCAGATCCATCCGTTGTTCAGAGGCTGTGCAACAGTCATCTGGCACAGTTTTGATGACCAATATCATCCTCTTACAGGCTCCTGCCCACCTCTGTTCTTGCTCTAGCATCTTCCTCCAAAATGGCAATTAACTACTAGCATTCCTGGGCACTTGGCCACCAGATTCCTGTGCAGGCTGCAGTACCATACAGAGTTAGACATAATAATAAGCAGGAAAGTCCAAACTTGACCTGAAACTTCCCAATTAGGGGGCTGTTCTTGGTGGATGGGAGGCTGGGAGGTTACCACAATGTGAGCCTTGACTCCTCCAAATAAGATAAGAAAATTCTCAACAGGTGAAGCCAATGTAGCCCAGTGTCAGCTGAGATGCCATTGCTCTTTGAAAGAGAATGAAATAGGATTGCCCCTACTAAAATTCCCAGGTGGTTATGTTGTCACAGTCACTTCAAACTCTGAGTCTTTACTTCCTTACACTCCAACCCACTCAGGACTCAGCTCTTGCACCTGCCCTTGTTTCCCTGCAGATTCAGGTGTGGGATTCAGCCCGGTTACTGTACTTTATCTCTTCAAATATCTCACATTGCTCATTTGTGAGCATAGCAGATTTTCCATGCAGGTTTGAGGCAATGGTTGATTTTTTTTTTTTTTTTTTTTTCAGACAAGAGTCTTATTCTGTTGCCCAGGCTAGAGTGTCATGACGTCACAGCTTACAGCAATCTCAAACTCTTGGGCTAAAGTCAGCGGTTCTCAACCTGTGGGTCATGACCCACAGGAACTGTATTAAAGGGCCACAGCATTAGGAAAGTTGAGAACCACTGGCTCAAGCGATTCTCTTGCCTCAGCCTCCCGAGTATCTGGGACAATAGGCGCCCACCACAACGCCTAGCTATTTTTTTTAGAAATGGGGTCTCACTCTAGCTCAGGCTGGTCTCAAACTCGTGAGCTCAGGTGATCTGCCCACCTCAGCCTCCTAGAGTTCTGGGATTACAGGCATGAGCCACCGCACCTGGCCTCAATAGTTGGCTTTCAAGTCGCCATGTGGCTGAGCCCCTCTCATTCTTCGTAGGTTCCTCAACATCCTCTGACTCCCCAGTCCACACACTCACTCCCCATCATTACAGTGTTGCTCAGCTCGGTGTGTCTCTGTAATGACAGGGACCATCTGCTGCTGATTTCACCCCAACAACACAGGAGATCTAATGAGGTTCTGAAATTCCTACCCTTCTCTGTTCTCATTCCCACTGGTCTCTAGGGACAGAACAGGAAAATGTGGAGATACATATTCCTCTCCTCTTAGAACGACATCTTTATATCAGTGGATCCCTTGGGAAGTCTGGCAAAGCTTTGGAACTCTCTCTCAAAATAATGTGTTGTTTTTGTGTTTATTGAGACAGGGTCTCACTCTGTCACCCAGGCTGGAGTACAGTGGTACAATCACAGCTCATTATAACCTCAAACTCTTGGGGTCAAACGATCCTCCTGCCTCAGCCTCCCAAGTAGCTAGGTCTACAGGCACATGCAACCACATCTAGATAATTTTTAATTTTTTTGTAGAGACAGGATCTCACTACATTGACCAGGCTGGCCTCAAACTCTTGGCCTTGAGCATTCCTCCTACCTCAGCCTCCCAAAGTGTTGGGATTACAGGCATGAGCTGCTGCACCTGGCTTGTGTTTTAAAACACAAAATAAAATATATTAAAAATCATTTATAGATCATCCTGGGCAATACAGCAAGACCCCATTTCTATACAAAATTTAAAAATTAGCCAGCTGTGGTGGTACACACCTGTAGTCCCAGCTACTTGGAAGGCTGAAACAGGAGGATCACTTGAGCCTAGAAGTTTGAGATTACAGTGAACTGAGATCATGCCACTATACTCTAGCCTAGGTGACAGAGTGAGATCCTGCCTCAAAAATAAATAAATAAATACCAATTATAGCTCAAAGCAAAACACAATCCAAATATCTTTTAATAGGTTCATAGTTAAGCAAACTAAGGTACAGACCTACCATGGAGTACCTACCATTCAGCAATAACAAGGAACAAGCTGTTGATCTATACACAACTTGGGTAGATCTCAAGATTATTCTGAAAGAACAAAAAGCCAATATCAAAAGGTTATACACTTTTGAAAGTATATAAACCTCAAGAGGTTAGAGATTTCATTACATAATATTCTTGAAATGACCAAATTATAGCAATGGAAAACAGATTAGTGGATGTTAAGACTTAGAGAAGGGATGGGGGAAGTAAGAGTCTGTCTATCAGGGAATAGCATGAGGGATCCTTGTGGCGAAGAAGCCACTATGCTATATATTCACTGTAGTGGTAGTTACTTGAATCCACACATGTGGCAAAATTGCATAGAACTAAATACACACACACTCACACACAAATGAGTGCACATAAAACTGGTGAAATCTGACTAAGGTGTATCAATGTCAATTTCCTGGTCTTATTGTACTATAGTTTTGCAAGATGTTAATACTGAGGGAAAGTACACTGGATCCCTCAGTATTATTTCTCACAAGTATATGTCTATAATTATCTTCAAATAAAAAGTTACAAAGTTATGCTAAAATAAAATTACTAAGAGATTTTTAGAAACACACTCATGACATAGTAATTTATATATTTCATTACTAACACATTTTAAAAACCTTGGGATACTGTAGTGTGACAGAATGCCATAGACTGTAGATTATAAACAACAGAAATTTGTTTCTCACAGTTCTAGAGACTGGAAAGCCCAAGATCAAGGCACTGGCAGATTTCACATCTGGGAAGGTCCTGCCTCAGGGTTATAGGTGACTGCCTTGTCACTGGGACCAATTTCCTGAAACTGATGTAATTCTGGGAAATGGGTGACCCTCACAATGACTGCAGTTTAGTTTCTAACATCCTGTAGATAGAATGAGGTTTCAAAACAGAAAATAACTTGTTCCAGAATAGTACAATCGTATTGTCTTGCACATTTGAGTTTGTGGTCAGAGGCATACACTGGAGGTGCTTTCAGAATGCATTGGTGTAGCTTCTGCAGCAGGCACCCTTGGTGGTCCTTGCCTGGCCTTACCCTTACCTGCTCGATACACCCTGGCTGACTTCCAACTGCCAATGCCCTCATTGCTTTGTCTGTGGCCTTGCTCTGCCTAAAAAAGCCTGTCATGCCCCTGCCAGCCAATGCAAGATACCAGAAAGTCCAGGGAAATGCTCCCTGGCCCCCATCAAGAACCCTCAACCAATGACTGAGGTCAGGTGGTACATAAATACCACACACACCCTTGCCCTTAGACGGAATAACTAAGGTGTATGCTCTCTTCTGTCTCCGTGAGTTCCTTCCATGGGATTAAGCTCTAACTACCTAAAGGGATAACTGGTTTGCTAACATGCTTTTTTTTTTTTTTTTTTTTTTTTTGATACAGTCTTACTAGGTTGCCCTCAGTAGTTTGGTGTGGCGTCACAGATCACAGCAACTTCCAACTCTTGGGCTTAAGCAATTCTCTTGCCTCAGCCTCCCAAGTAGCTGGGACTACAGGTGCCCACCACAACGCCCAGCTATTTTTTGGTTGTAGTTGTCATTGCTGTTTAGCTGGCCTGGGCTGGGTTCGAAGCCACCAGTCTGGGTACATGTGGCCGGCACCATACCCACTGTGCTATGGGCACCCAGCCATGCTAACACACTTTTTACCAGCTGCCCTAACTTTCCCAGTCTCTTGCCCGTGTCTCCTTCATCTCCCAGATAAACTATTAGTGGAACCATATGACATAGCCAATATTTGACCTTTTCTGACTTACAAAAATGGCAGCTCAAGCTAAGATTTATGCACAAATCTTTATCTCCAAGTCCACTCCAGGGACTACAAAAGTTATCTGCATACTCTATCTAAAGACTGTCCCCTTGTCCAGTTGCAGTGGCTCACACCTGTAATCCCAACTCTCTTGGAGGCCAGGTTGCTAGGATCGCTTACGGTCAGGAGTCACGAGTTCTAAACCAACCGGAGCAAGAGTGAGACCCTGGCTCTCCTAGAAATAGAAAAATACCTGGGCGTTGTGGAAGGCCCCTGTAGTCCCAGCAACCCAGGAGATTGAGGCAGGAGGATTGTTTGAGTCCAGGAGTTGGAGGTTGAGACCATGGCACTCTATAAATTGTGAGTGAGGCTGAGACCTTGGCACTCTATAAATATAAATAAAAAATATAAAGACTGTCCTGGCTTGGCGCCTGTGGCTCAAGTGGCTAAGGCGCCAGCCACATACACCTGAGCTGACGGGTTTGAATCCAGCCTTGGCCCACCAAACAACAATGATGGCTGCAACCAAAAAATAGCTGGGCATTGTGGCGGGCGCCTGTAGTCCCAGCTACTTGGGAGGCGGAGGCAGGAGACTCGCTTGAGCCCAGGAGTTGGAGGTTGCTGTGAGCTGTGATGCAATGGCACTCTACCCAGGGGGACAGCTTGAGGTTGTCTCAAAAACAAAGAAAAGAAAAGAAAAAAATATATATAAAGACTGTCTCTTAAGTCATCCCCTCAGTCCCCCCTAGAAAGAATCAATGGCAAAAGACTGCTGAACCAAATGCCAGGAGCTGAACCCCTGGTGTATACAGGGACCATTCTGCCTCCCCCTGCTTCACAGGACAGTGGACAGCAGGGGAGGTGAAGGTGAAATGACACAGAAGCTGCTTCAAGAGTGAACACATGCTCCACCCAGATCACATATCACAGTGGGAAGTGTGGCCAAGGCATAAGGAAATCATGAGAGATAAGGAAATGCTATAACTGGAAGAGTTATGGAATTTTTGGAAGCAGAAGCCCTGGGTGTGGGCCTGAAATCTGGAAAAAAATACTGAGGGCCTGTCTGGCCTGACCGCAGCCCTCCCTCCTAAGGAACTCAATCCCTCAGAGGTGGGGGCACTGGGCATATAAATAAGCTCAGGAACTCTTCAGTAAAATCTGAACTCCAGGCGTAAATGTGGCACTTTACCATCTCAGTTAGTCACCCAGCAAAATTCGTCTGCCTCCATGGCTCAGAGAGCATGGAGAACACCCT
The DNA here is from genome assembly GCA_963574355.1 of Loris lydekkerianus. Classification (NCBI taxonomy): domain Eukaryota; kingdom Metazoa; phylum Chordata; class Mammalia; order Primates; family Lorisidae; genus Loris; species Loris lydekkerianus. Next base: position 6,995 of record CAUYPK010108256.1, on the reverse strand, counting down.
GCTAGGCAGCAGGGAGGACTAGAACTTGGACAATAAGTCAGACCTGATTCCATCTGAGCGGACATTTTTGTCTGTAACACACAGTAGGAAATATATTTTACCTGACAGTCCACTGCGTATGTGCACACACACACCCTCGAAAGATCAAAAGTTTCACAAAACCATCATTACCCTAACCACTAGCAATGCACACCAGTGTTTTCTATTCTTTTCTATTTCACAACTTTTAAATGCTGGAAATGGTTTACTAATTGATTTCACAACCTAGTTCAGGGTGACAACCTGTGACTTCAAATACTGCCCTTGAGTATCCAGAAATGAAGGGGTGTGGCAGTATTTCTGGGCTTCTCCCAAACTCTGTGTTATTTCCTGTCAACCTCTGTGTTGCAGTCAGGGGTTCAGGGTTTGCTGGGCTGAGCCAGGAAAACCTGGAAAATTCCATAAGGTGAAGGTGGTTCCCATCTCCTAACTCAGTGATTCAAACTAGGCGTTGCTGCCACCTTCACTTATTTTTGCCACGTCCCCGCATCATTTGTGCTTGCTGTGCAAATGTTTTCTCTACAACAACTCATCATTTTTAAAACTTAAATATTCATTCTAGCCTTCTTTTATGGAGTATAGTGTTAAAATCGCAAGCTTGGTGTTATTTCGCAATGCAAAATAAAATAAAAAATAACTATAAAAAGAAAACATGTTTCTCTATATTCCACCTTAAATCATTGAATCAGTGACTCTCCTTGGCCTGTTCCTTTCACTAGAAAACAATTCAGCCTCTGCATGGCTTGAGCTGTCCCTAAGCCCTAGAAAGACCTCGCCCTCTGTCTACCCCCCCCCTCCCACCATCATCATGGCTGACAGCATTTAAACTCATTTACTCTTCATACCAACCCCATAAAGTGTTAAGCTCACCCCCATTTTATAGCTGAGGAACTGAAGCACAGAGAGATCAGGAAGACAGCTAGGAGGAGAGAGAGCCCTCTGACAACAGAGCCTGTGAGGCTTACTATAAGGCCACCCCCAGTCTCAACCCTAGTGTTGCCCCTTAGGCACCTTCCTGGACTGCCCCATCCGTGGGATTACTTTTCTTACATGCCGAAACACTCACTTCTTGCCTGTTTGATTCACTTGGAGGTACATCATAAACTACCACGAGACATTGCCTCTGCTAGGCCAGGTGCTTCTTGAAAGTAAGGCTTATTGTCACTCTTCTGTGTATCCCTGGGTCCAATAACCTGTCTGAGGCATTGGGGGCCTTCAGTAAAGTGTCTGCTGAACCCTGTGACCTTGCCTTGTTGTTCAACAAACACCTAGCACTATTTGCTAGTTATCAGCTCACAGATGAGTTTCCAGGGAAGCACTGGGAATAGGTGGAGGCAGGAAGAGATGAGTTGAAGGCAACAGATTCAAGGAGTTTTAACCTGGGGTCCACAGAACCCCAAAAGACCCATACCTTGTATGTGAGAGGCCTGTGAAGTTAGATGGGAATAAGATTGCATCCTTATTTTTTACTAACCTCTGATGGAAACCCATGGAATGTGATCCATGACTTTGTCACCAGTAAAATTCCTGCCAGTTTCCTGTCACATCACCACCACAGCAGACATGTGTAAATACTTACATTCATCATTTTCTGGAAATTCTGGTTGTTTTCAGACCTACGACTAGATCTTATATTTAAGATATTAGTAAATAGACCGGGCACAGTGGCTCACGCCTGTAATCCTAGACTTTGGGAGGCCAAGGAGGGTAGATTGCCTGAGCTTAGGAGTTCCAGACCAGCCTGAGCCAGAGCGAGACCCCGTCTCGGGCAATATGGTGGGTGCCTGTAATCCCAGCTACGTGGGAAACTGACGCAGGAGGATCACTGGAGGCCAGGATTTTTGAGGTTGCTGTGAGCTATGACACCAGAGCCCTCTACTGAGGGCAATGAAGTGAGACTCTGTCTCAAAAAAGAAAAAAAAAAAAAAGATATTAATAAATAAACATAGGTATAGCACACAGTATGCTGCAATTTTTTTTTAAAATGTGGTAATTATATTTTGGTAGGACTGGCATTCTCGGAAATTTCAATGAAACTGGTAATCACGTATGTCTTGTTTTAAGCATTTTAAAACATTCTTCTGAGATGGGCCCATAGGCTTCAAACAGCAGGGGGCAGGAGCAGGGGGGAAGCAGATGGCATAAAAAAGGCCAAGCCACTCTACTTAAGAGAATTGTGATTTAGAACTAGGCTTTGAAAGGAGACAGGCTGGGAGCTCAAAGCTTAGTTCTGCCAGTTACAACTCAAATACCTGGGCCTCAGTTCCTCACCTGAAAAATGGGGATTACTGCCTATCTTTCTGGATTAGCATCTAGTGCCTGAGTAAAGCCTGGAGGGCCTGGGAAAGCAACAATGCCGGAGGACAGAGGAGCCCTCGGCTGGGGTAGGGTCCACCGTTCCTTCAGCTTCCTAACTCTTCCGCCAGAGAAGTCGTCTGTCTCCTCCAGCTGTCTGAGCCCAGCTCTCCACAGCCGAACAGAAAGGCTGGCCTTAGACCCTCACGGTCCCATTTCTGAGCCCAGAACGAGGCTCACCATAGACAGCGGGCATCTCGCTCTTCTAAGCCTTTACGTGCATTTCCACATTGGTCCACTGGGTGGGGCTGGTTCACACTCTTAAACTCAGCCCCACAGGGCAGAGCCAGAACTTCATTCAGAGCCAAACCATCAGACCACCCTGTTCCCACCTCACTCCACTTTTTTATTTTCAGTATGTGAGCCTCACATACTGAAAAGTTCCCCCTTAGGGCTTCTTCAATAGCTCTCCACCCTAAGAATAGTGATAACTCTACTCTCTACTAACATCATAGGTTTCTAAAACTGCAGTCATATAGAATATATATTCTTTTTTTGTTTGTTTTTTTCTCTTTCTTTTTTTTTCGTTTTTTCTTTTTCTTTCTTTCTTTCTTTTTTTTTTTTAGACAACGTCTTCCTCTGTCCCGTGGCTAGAGTGCAGTGGTGTAATCATAACTCACTGCAATCTCAATCCCCTAGGCTAAAGTGATCCTCCTGCCTCACCCTCCTGAGTAACTGGGGCTACGACAAGCACCGCCCTATCCAGCTAACTTTTCTATTTGTAGTAGTGACAGGGTCTTGCTCTTGATTAGACTAGTCTTTTTCTTTTCTTTTCTTTTTTTTTTTTTAAGTAAATTTACTTCAGGGTCATGTGAGGGTGCAAGCAACCAGGTAAAAATATTTGATTTTGTTAGGTAGTGTTCATCTTGTGGTAATGTCCCCCCCACAAAAGGCTGGTCTTGAATTCCTAGCCTCCAGCAATTCTCCCAACTCAGCCTTAATGTGCTAGGATTACAGGTGTGAGCCACCATTCCTGGCCCAGAATATATTCTTTTGTGTTTGGTTTTTGTTCATCACGGTGTTTATGAGATTATGTGCAGTCGCAGTTCACTCATTCTCACTGCTCTGTGGACTCCATTTAGGGTGAATGTGCAATCATTTATTTGTCCATTCATCTGTTGACTCAGCATTTGAGTAGTTTCCCTTTTGGGGGTTGCTTTGAGATTGCTCTGTGAAGGGGAGTTACAGTTCCCAAACCACCCCGGTTAGTTCTGAGCTCCTGACTGATAGTGCCACGCACTTACCAAGAGAGTTGGAAAATATTTATTACCTACATAGTGAGACTTTCTGAGAAGAGGAGGGTCCAACTCAAGCAGTCTGTTGGGCTTGAGCAAAAGAAGGGCTCTGGTTTTTACAGTGGCTGGCCAGAGGACAAGTGGCCCAGGATCAGGGCTCCCTCTCCCATCTGTGCCAAGGAAAGGAGTAACTGGGCTTTCCAGTTGGCTTTTTCCGGTGTGGGATAAAAGAGAAAGGGAAGTGATGGGGCCCTAAGTCTGTTGTGATAAAACATCAAAATTGGGGTCAAATTTTTTGTTACGGGGTTATTACAAATAGGACTGCTATGATCTTGTCTGTAATACAAGCCTTTCCTGTGTCCCTCATTGTGCAATTGCTGGGTTCTCTGTCTGACTTTGGTAGATGCTGCCAAACAGTTTTTCAAAGAGATGGTACCAAATTACATTCCTTCCAACAACATTCACGCAGGCACCATAGTTTGTTTATCCGTTCTGTAGTTGAGGGGAATTTGCTTTGTTCCCAGCTTTTAGTTATTACAAATAAAGCTGCTCTAAATATCCACAGTTATATTTTTGTGTGAATATAGGTTTTCATTTCGGGGGTAAATACCCAGGAATATGTTGTGTGGTAAACGTATGCTTCGGTAAAATACCAGCTCATCACCGTTTATTTATCCATTCTGTAGCTGGGGGGAATTTGCTTTGTTTCCAATTTTCAATAATTACAAATAAAGCTACTATAGACATTCATGGGCAGATTTTTGTGTGAACATAGGTTTTCATTTCACTGAGGTAAATACCTAGGAATCTGTTGTATGGTGAATGTATGCTTATGTAAGAAACCAGCCAAACAGATTTTCCAAAAGTGGGTGTACCAGTTTGCATTTCTACCAGCAAAATGTGAGAGTTCCAATAGTTTCACATCCTCCTAGGTTCTTGGCATGGTCAGTCCTTTTACTTTTTTTTTTTTTTTTTTTTTTGAGACAGAGCCTCAAGCTGTCACCCTGGGTAGAGTGCTGTGGCATCACAGCTCACAGCAACCTCCAACTCCTGGGCTCAAGCGATTCTCTTGCCTCCGACTCCCAAGTAGCTGGGATTACAGGCACCTGCCACAATGCCCAGCTATTTTTTTGGTTGTAGCCGTCATTGTTTGGCGGGCCCGGGCTGGATTTGAACCTGCCAGCTCAGGTGTATGTGGCTGGCGCCTTAGCTGCTTGAGCCACAGGTGCCGAGCACGGTCTTTTTACTTTTAGCCACTCTAATAAGTGTGAAATGGTATTTCACTGTAGTTTTAATTTTCATTTCCTTACAAACTAGTGACACTGAACATATTTTCAAATGCTCACTTACCAGCCATGTACTTTCTCAAATGAAGTGTTTTTTCCACATATTTTGCCCATTTTTTAAAAAATTGGGCTGTTTTCTTACTTTTTTTTTTTTTTTTTTGAGGCAGAGCCTCAAACTGTCACCCTGCCATCACAGCTCACAGCAACCTCCAACTCCTGGGCTCAAGCGATTCTCCTGCCTCAGCCTCCCAAGTAGGTGGGACTACAGGCACCTGCCACAATGACCAGCTATTTTTTTGTTGCAGCTGTCATTGTTGTTTGGTGGGCCTGGACTGGATTGGAACCCACCAGCTTAGGTGTATGTGGCTGGCGCCTTAGCCGCTTGAGCCACAGGTGCCAAGCCGTGCTTTCTTACTATTGAGTTTTAAAGGTTCTTTATATATCCTAGATACAAGTTACACCCCTTGTCAGATACATGATCTACAAACATTTCCTCCTAACCTGTAACTTGCGTTTTCATTGTTTTACACAGTGTCTTTTGAAGACTACAAGTTCTTCATTTTGGGGAAGTCCATACAATTAATTTTTTTTTTCTTTTATGGATTGTGCTTTTGATGTCTTATCTAAAAAAATCTTTGCTTATCTTAATGTCATAATGATCTTCTCCTGGCTAGGTGTGGTGGCTCACGCCTGTAATGCCAACACTCTGGAAAGCTGGGATTGCTGGAGATCAGAAGTTCAGGACCAGCCTGAGCAAGAGTGTTACCACATCTCTAAAAAAATACCACATTGTAGTGGGTGTCTATAGTCCCAGCTACTAGGGAGGCTAAGGCAAGAGGATCACTTGAGCCCAAGAGTTTGAAGTTGCTATGAGCTGTGATGCCACAGCACTCTACCAAGGGCAGCAGAGTGAGTCTCTGTCTCAAAAACAGAAAAATATTTTCTCTTGGAAATTTTATAAGTTTAGGTTCTACATTTAGGCCTATGATTGATGAACACGTATTATCAAAATTAAAAAGGCTATGTGAAAGGAGATTTTCATAATACGAATTTTGAAAGACGTTATAGTTTACGTCCAGTAAAACATTGAAGATACATAAGGAGGGTCGTAGCTCTGAATAGCTCTGTATATAAAGTCATTCATTAAGGATTTCTGTTAATTCAAAGTTTAACTCAGAATAAATTATATGAAGTTCTGGGGAAAGTAAGGGCTGCTTTCCTCTTTGTATTCTGCATCTTTTTTTTTCTTTTTTTTTTTTTATTGTTAAATCATAGCTGTGTACATTAGTGCAATAGCCTGTACCCATTCTAAGATGCACCATAGATGTGGCCCCACCCATTACCCTACCTCCACCAAAACCTCCCCCCTCCCTTCCCCTTCCTTGGCCCTTTCCTCATAGTCTTGTGGTATAGTTGGGTTATAGCCTTCATGTGAAAGATATAATTTAGCCTTCATAGTACGACTGAGTACATTGGATACTTTTACTTACATTCCTGAGATACTTTGCTAAGAAGAATATGTTCCAGCTCCATTCATGTAAACATGGAACAGGTAAAGTCTCCATCTTTCCTTAAGGCTGCATAATATTCCATGGTATACATGTACCACAATTTGCTAGTCCATTCATGGGTTGATGGGCACTTGGGCTTCTTCCATGAATTACCAATTATAAATTGGGCTGCAATAAACATTCTAGTACAGATGTCTTTGTTATATTGTGACTTTTGGTCTTCTGGGTATAAACCTAGTAAAGAAGTTATAGGATTGAATGGCAGGTCTATTTTTAGGTCTCTAAGTATTCTCCAAACATCCTTCCAGAAGGAACATATTAGTGTGCATTCCCACCAGCAGTGTAGAAGTGTTCCCTTTTCTCCACATCCACGCCAACATCTCTGGTTTTGGGATTTTGTTATGTAAACTACTCTTACTGGGGTTAGGTGATATCTCAAAGTAGTTTTGATTCGCATTTCTCTGATGATTAAGGATGATGAGCTTTTTTGTGTGTGTTTGTAAATTTTGCGTCCGTCTTAATTAGAGAAGTTTCTCTTTAAGTCCCTTGCCCACCCTGAAATGGGGTCA
>CAUYPK010108255.1:0-30290 GCA_963574355.1 Loris lydekkerianus | reverse complement strand
TTTTTTTTTTTTTATTAAATCATAGCTGTGTACATTGATATGATCATGGGGCATCATATACTAGTTTCACAGACCAGTTGACACGTTTATATCACACTGGTTAACATAGCCTTCCTGGCAATTTCACAGTTATTGTGTTAAGACATTTACATTAAAGAATTCATCTGGTGACTGTAGTGATATTCATTAAGGACTTTTGTGTTTCATGGAAGAAGGTCAAAGTATCAGTACTAACAGGGATTTGAAAGAAATTGGTTTATAGCCTCATGGATAACTTTTAGGGGCTCAAGACTTCCATGGAGGAAATAACCATAGATGTGGTAGAAATAGCAAGAGATCTAGAACTAGAAGTGAAGCCTGAAAATATGGCTGAATTTTTATAATCTCATGATCAAGCTTGAAAAGATGAGGAGTTGATTCTCATGGATATGCCAAGAGAGTGACTTCTTTCTTCTTTCTTCCTTCTTGCCTGCCTCCCTCCCTCCCTCCCTCCCTCCCTCCCTCCCTCCCTCCCTTCCTTCCTTCCTTCCTTTCTGACAGTCTTACTCTGTTACCTGGGATAGAATGCTGGGGCATCATATCTCACAGCAACTTCAGCTCTTCGTGATCCTGTTGTCTCAGCGTACCAAGAGCTGGGACTACAGGTGTCTACCAGAACACCCAGCTATTTTTTTTTAGAAATGGGGTCCCACTCTTGCTCAGGCCAGTCGTGAACTCATGAACTCAGGTGATCCACCTACCTGGGCCTTTCAAAGTGCTAGGATTATAAGCATGAGCCACTGTGACTGGCTTAGAAAGTGGTTTCTTGAGATGTAAATGCTTCTGATGAAGATGCTGTGGACACTGGTAAAATAACAATAAAGGATTTAGAACATTTCATGAATGTAGTTAATAAAGCAGTGGCATGATTTGAGAGGATTGACTCCAATTTTGTAAGAAGTTAAATACTATTTAATCAGCAGCACATGCTACAGAGAAATCTTATGTGAATGGAAGAGTCAATCAATGTGGCAAATTTCATCATTGTCTGATGATTAAGAAATTGCCACAGCCACCTTACTCTTCAGCAGCCACCATCTGATCAGTCAGCAACCATCAGCATCAAGGCAAGACCCTCCACCAGCAGAAAGATTGGCTTGATGAAGGCTCACATGATCTTTTGCATTTTTTTTGGCAATAAAATATTCCATAAGTACTTTAGTATGTATATTGTCTTTTAGACATAATGCTCTTGTATACTTAATAAACTACAGTACAGGGTAAACATTACTTTTACAGATATTTGGAAACCAAAATATTAGTGTGACTTATTTTATTGCAATATTTGCTCTCTTGTAGTAATCTGGAATGGAAACCACAGTGTTTCTGAAATATGCCTGTGTATGAAACACCCAGAAAACTTTAAATCCACACAGATAGAAGATTTGTGGTTGCCAAGGCCTACGAGCAGAGGAGAAGTTGGAGAATTATTGCTTAAGAGACATAGGATTTTGTTTTGGGGTAATGAAAATATTTGGGAACTTAATAGATACGGTTATACAACATTGCAAACATATAAAGTGTCACTGGATTTTATGTTACATGAGTTTAACCTGAAAAGGGTTCAATGTCAAATAAAATAAAGACAATTAGAGTGTTGCATTTGACCTGCAGGTCATAATTTGCCTGCCTCCCCTTCAGCTACTATAGAAGATGTAAAGGGAATAGAATAATTATCCCCATTATCTAGGACCTTTTTTAGTCTTATAAGGATGTCTAGAATTTTCCATCAAGGTAGTTGAGTAACTAGAGAGTAACATACAAATGAATAGAAATTAAAACAGTGTAAATGGGATATAGAAATGTTGAGGGGACAGGACATATAAAAATCATTTATGATGATATGATTGACCTCTGAAGTGTGTAGAAAAAATTAATTAATGTATTCATTCAACCATTTATTTATTATGGGATTAGGGTTTGGGCTCAGACCACAAGGAATAGGGATAGATTGCAAATGGCATAGAGAAGAGCTATTTTATGGATATATTAACAGGCTAGGGGGGAAGAATAAAAGCTCATGTGAGGAGAATAGGGGTAAAAAAGATGGGGGTGTGGGATGGTGCCTGTGGCTCAAAGGAGTAGGGCGTCGGCCCCATATGCCAGAGGGGGTGGTTCAAACTCAGCCCAGCCAAAAACTGCAAAAAAAAGATGGGGTGTGTATGAGAGTGATGGGTTATAGCTCAGTTGAAATTAATTAGTTAACAGTTTAAAAATTAGAAGATAATATAGTTGACTTTGAGTTGCATATATTCCTATTTAATTCTATCATATTTTTTCTTTCTTACCTATTTATTCTCTATACCTCTCTCACTTAAAAGAAATACAAAGAAGGACTCTGTGCTTCTTACCCTTTCTTTCTATGGGGATTACTCTGAGCTAGTTCTGCACATCCCAACATTTGTTTAGCCAATTGGCTTATTATCTCCTGCAAAAGGAGTTAGATTAATTATAACAATTATTTAGGGTGTGTTAAAACAAATGCATTGTTTTGAAATTGGCTGGGTAATTTTTCTAATTTACACATTGCCAACCTGCCAGGAGCAGGACATGTGCGATTCTAAGTATGGCTGTGAATCACAAATAAAGACACCCAGTCTGACTCTGCAGTCTTCTACTTGAGCCTTCCTTCTAGCCACAAAACTGTTCTTCCATTTGCTGTTTCAAGCCTGGTTTCTATCTAATAAGGTACTTTACCCACAATCCAAGATCTGTGCTAATAATCTCTGAGATGTTACCAAAACCTTTTTGGAATTCCGACTGACTGTATAGTATCAGTCTTTCCATGGTCACTATGAAAACTATATCCTAGAAAAATCCAGTCACTTATTTCAGGATGACTTATTCCTTATAAAAATAAATTGGCCATTTATAATAAACCAAAGCTTTTAAAACTGTTCCCTTACTAAATCATTGATAATAGTATTCATTAATCTTCTTACCATAATCAATGTAGTACAATGGTATTAGTACAATTAATATGAAACCAAGTCACAATATCGAGATGCCTCTGGTGTGGCTTAAAAACCATTAGATTCAAAACTGGGACACCTAAGATTGAAATAGACTCTGCCATTTACTCTCTGACCTTTACAAGTCACATTGCCTCTCTGAGTCTCAGTTTCTTCAAATGTAACATGGAGTCATAACACCTACCTCAAGAGGCCCTTTTTAGGGTTTGATGAAATGAGAAATAATCAGCCCATGGATGCTACAAAACAGGGTCATTATTGTAATTGTATCTCCCACCAATATTCTGCTACTAGGAGCAATTCATGATAAGATAAAGAAAACCAATAGACAACTTCTTAAAACCTCACTTTAACTACAATTTTGAACTATTCCTCTTAGCAAACACTTGTCAGAGAAAGTAAATTGCTATAATACAAAGCTCAGGAAATTTCCTTTTTAGAATTGATGTTGACTGTCAGGTATGTACAGACATGGAAACCAAGAATATAAAGGGAGTTCACAAACTGGATTCTCACTCCCAGATATTTTCAAATTAAATGGATTTGGCTTTCCAATTTTCTTTATTTACTGCAAATCCAGAAAAATACTAGGGGAAAAAAGACACTAGGAAAGCTTTAGTGCTCTTGTAAGACTGGTGTAACAATGAAAATCTCTCTTTTGTGAGCTCTCTTTCTCTGTGTTTATGTGTCTCTGTGTACACACACACACGCACACACACACACAAAAACACAGAGTAAGCCTGCTGTATCCAAATTTTTGTATTCAACCAACTTCTGCTTGGAAATTTTTTTGGAATAAAAAGTATTGTTACATCTATACTGAATATATACAGACCTTTCTTTTTGTCATAATTACATAAACAATACAGTAAAAAAACTATTTACATAGAATCTACATTGCATTGGATAATATAAATAATCCAGAGATGATTTAAAGTACACAGGAGGATATTTAAAGGTTATATGCAAATACTGTGTCATTTTATATAAGAGACTCAAGTGTCCAAGGATTTCTGTATCTGCAAGGGGTTCTGGAGCCAATTCTTCACGGATACTGAGGTGTGAGTGAGTGTGTGTATACAGATAATATAGTAGCACTTTGTTCATAATCATTTATCTATCCTTAGAAGGAGTGGTTATTAAGGAATTGGCTCATGTGACTCTGGGGGCTAGAAAGTCTGAAATTGAAAGACAGCCAGTAGACTAGAAATTCAACCAGGAATTGATACTGCACATTTGCAGCAGAATATTTTTTGCCCCTCTGGAAAACCTAAGTTTAGCTCTTAAGGCTTTTTGACTGATTAAATGAAATCCATTCACCTTACTGAGAACATTCCTTTACTTAAGTCATCAGGTTATAGCATGATGTCTACAAAGTGCCTTCACAACACCTAAATTAGTCTTTGATTAAATAACTGGGCCCTATAGACTAATCAACCTAACACATAAAAATAATCATTATGGCTAGGGACTTAGGCCAAAGCTTCAAAAAGACAGAGTGAAATCCCTCTCTATTGCATAGTACTCAGAGAAAACAGGGTCTTCCAGGGAAGTGGACCAGTCTAAAGTATATGTCCCATCTCCCTCTCAACACATTTGTTATATTTTGAAGTGCTGAGACAGAAGGTTGAAGAACTGGACTGAGAATCTCTGAAAGGCAAAGTTCTAAACACATACTACACAGTTTCTCCAGGACAGTGCAATTTACTTCTGTCTGGTCTTCAGCCAAGTGCCTGGAGGGCCACACAGCAAACTGGAGCCCAAAACTGCAACTCAGCCTCCCCTCAGCTCAATTCTCAATTAGATTGAAATGATCAGTCTCTCATCTATCTTGCCTAACAAAAGTAAGAGGGAGCCCTTTTTGATGGAAGATAATAATACCTGGGGTCTCTACAGTTTTTTCTTACATAAAGCCTGGAATACTTTAAAATATTTATCGTGAACAAATAAGGAAATACGTATGACCTTTAATCAGGAGAAAAAACAAACAGTAAAAACAAATATACAGATGTTCCAGCTATTGGAATTAGCAGATAAAGAATAAAAATTAATATGTTTAATAAAACAGGAGATGGGCAAATTAAATGAAAAGAGAAATTTTCAACAGCAATTTATGCAAAGGAATCAGTTAGATATTTCCTAATGTTTCCTAACAATTCCCAACAATAAGGAGTTCAATCATTTCAAAGATATCATACCCCTAAATCTGACTGTATCCCATAAGTCTTCAAAATATTTTAAGAAAAATTTGGCAAAACTGACACAAAAGACAGATAAATACATAACAATGGTAGAAGATTTTAATATAGTTAAGTTAGCAGCTGATAGAACAAATAGCCAAAAAAATTAGAAGATACAAAAAACTATGAACACACAATTAACAAGTGTTTATTTGATAAATATGGACTGTTGCATAGTCTTTTCAGGTGCACATAAAATATTTACTAAAATGACCATATGCTAGGCCATTAAGTGAGTCTCAACAAATTTTAAAAGATTGATATTATATAGAATATTTTCTCTGATCATAGTGTAATCGAGAAAAGGAACTTGATAACAAAAAGATGCTGAGAAAAGTTTTAACTACCTGAAAAATAAACAATAGATTTAATGAATAATCAAAGAAGAAATGAAATTACAACTTAAATATTTTTAACTAAATTGTGATAGATATGATATATTAAGCCTTGCAGCATGCAGGCAGTGCAGTGCTTAGAGGGTAATTTATACTTCTAAATGGATAGAAATTAATAAATCAGGAAATCAATAATTTAACATTCTATCTCAAGAAATGTGTATAGAACCCATTAAACTTAAAGAGAGTAAATGAAATTAAATAATAAATATAAGAGAACAAATTATTAAAATACAAACCATCTACAAACATAGAATAGAGAAAATTATCAAAATCAAAATGCATTTGAAAACATTTGTAAAATTGATAAAACCCTAGGAAAATTTCTCAAGAAATAAAAATAAATTATTAGTTTCAAGATTGAAAAGAGGAACATTACTATAGATCCTACATACATCAAATTATAATAAGAGAGTATAAAAAAATTTTAACAGATCTGGCAATTGAATAAAACATACAAATTGCACAAATAAACATTATTTATTCAACTGACAGAAGAATAAAGAAACTTTGCATAGTCCAAGATAACATCTATTTAAAAAATAAAATCTTTTATTAAAATTACAAGTCAACTCTTTCATAAACATACATGCAATTGTTTTTAATTTTCAAAAATTGAAATCAGTGATACATAAAAAGGATAATACAACATGAATAAATTTTGTTCTAGGTATGGGAAACTACATAGTATTAGAAAACTAAATGAATACAATTCACTATATTAATCAAAAAACTTAGATCATCTCAATAGAATAAGAGAAAGCAATTGACAAATTTCAATATCTATTTATGATAAAAATTTAGAGCAAATTAGAAAAAGAATCTCGATCTGATAAAAATATCTTACAAAAATTATATGATTTATTGTATTCAATGGCAAAATATTAATACCAAAAACTCTTTGAGATCAGGAGTACATAAGTTATGATTCCATTTACATAAATAAAAAACAGGCAAAATTAATCTATCTTTGTTAAAATCCAGTATAGTAGTTATCCTCTATAGCAAGGGAATAGTAGGAAAACTTCTGGGGTGCTGACAATGTCTGGTTCTTGATCTGATGTGGCTATAAGGCTATACTCACTTTTTGAAAATTCACTTATAGTACATGTCATTTTTTATATATCAAGAAAATTAATTTTAAAAAACATTCTGATGGGCACCCATGACTCAGTGGGTAGGGCACCAGCCACATACACTGGGGCTGGCAGTTTCAAACCCAGCCCAGGCCAGCTAAACAACAATGACAACTACAATAACAACAACAACAACAACAAAAAATAGCTGGGCACTGTGGTGGGTGCCTATAGTCCCAGCTACTTGGGAGGCTGAGGCAAGAGAATTGCTTAAGCCCAAGAGTTTGAGGTTCCTGTGAGCCGTGACGCCATGGCACTAGGCACCAGCCACATACACTGGGGCTGGCAGTTTTGAACCCAGCCCAGGCCAGCTAAACAACAATGACAACTACAATAACAAAAACAACAGCAACAAAATAGCTGAGCAGTGTGGTGGGTGCCTGTAGTTCCAGCTACTTGGGAGGCTGAGGCAAGAGAATTACCTAAGCCCAAGAGTTTGAGGTTCCTGTGAGCTGTAACGCCATGGCTCTCTACCGAGGGTGACATACAGAGACTCTGTCTCAAAACAAAACAAAACAAAACATTCTGATGGAAGTTTTAAACCCAACTTGTATTTCAAGTAACTAAAATTCCTTAATGAGATAAGTTGGATTTGGATTTTTCAAGTCTGGGGGCCTATTTAGAGAATTTGAACTCCCCAGGCCATGCTCAGAAATCAGACAAGTTTCATCAGTTTTCCCTCGGCTAAGTGAGCTTTTCCAGCACCCTTTCCAGGCCTCAAATAATGAGTAGGTTGCTGCCTAGCAATTCTGCAAAGGAATGAATGGCCTGCTGTACCATAATAGACCTGTTTCTCATCCCTGATGGGGTTGGAAGGCAAAGTGAAAGGCAAAACCTCTTAGGACTCAGAACACACTTTGGGCAGTGGTAAGGGTAGAAGTGAACAAGAGCCTGTCAGTTCATCTGGTCAAGAAGAATAGTCCCAGGAATCTCCACACCAAGGCACTATGCCAGTTGTCACAACTCTTGAAGCTCTTATTCATAGAACGTTCTCTAAACTGTCTGGATCTGCTGTCTAGATCCAGGTGCTAAAGTTCCTCCCTAAATTTCACTGTTTTATCATTTGTTCAGGAGCTTCCACTGCCTCACAAATGACCAGGAGAAGTGCCACATTTGCAATGGATACCAATTACTCTTTGTGTAGAATGGAAATCCACTCAGCCAGTTTTAGCAAAAGAACAGACACATTACTCTTATTCTATTAGGCAACATGATTTTGATAAACTAACTTTGCATTCTTCCAAGTTCTCTTGAATTTATTCCAGTTCAAATTCCTCTCTTACCTCTGTGAACACTGAAAGTATATAGAAGTGATGCTCAACTTGCAAACTGGCTGCTTTTACACACATTTGCACACACACCTGATATGTAAGTTCACAGCTTGGAGACCTGAATTTTGTATAGGTACCTAGTTTCTCAGGATGGTCCACGAAGCCCACTCAATGAACCCAAAAGTTTTGCACTCATAGTCTCATGAAAGCACTTGCCTTTTTATAGCAGCATTTAGCAGCAAATACAGCCTTCAGAGCTCTATCCTGACTTAACAGAATGCTGCCTGTCTTTGAAATTAGAGATGAACTTCTCTGTGACCTGCTCTAAGCTCTTCATTATGGCAACCCAGCTCCTGCCTAGTTCTTCAACATCTTTGCAATCCCCATTCCTTCCCTTTTTCATTATTCTTGAGCCACACTGGCCTTTTTTGTCTATCAAATATATAAAGTAGTTCCTTTCCTAAACCTTTATCCTTGCTCTCCCCTCTGCCTAGAATACTCTCACCTAAGATCTTAACTTGACCAGCTCCTTCTCATAATTCAGCTTTCAGATAAGCATCATCTCCTTGGAAGACCATCCCTTCACCCAATCAATCTATAACAAGTTATTCTCTAGTTTTTATTTATTTATTCTAATTTATAGGTTATCTACCCCATAAACTTAAATGCAAGCTCTGTGAATGGAGGGATCTTGTCTGTTTTATCCATTGCTATGTCCCCAGCACCTAGCACAGTGCTCAATACATGGTAGGCAGTTGTGTGCCTGAGTCTTCTGAGAAGCAGATACCAAGATGGGATGAGACACAGAAGAAACTCATTAGGAGAAGTGCCTATGAAGGACAAGGGGAGAATGCTGGGAGAGCTCTCAGACTGACACAGATCTAAACCTTGGGAAAAAGAGGAAAGAAGAAGGTTAAGTAGGAAAAGCCAGAGACCACAGTACAGTTCTGAGAATGTCTTGGCCAGGCTGATAGAAACAGCCCATGGAAAGGCTGCCTAGTAGACATGTACCTTGTTGGGCAAGAATGGGCCTGCTTCAGGACTCCCACCATGCTCGGACAGTAGCTAAGAGTGAGTCTGGACACAGAGGGCAGCATCTGGGGCTATAGTCTCCATAGGTTGCCTTGAAGAGGGATCTGAATGGTTAACCCATGGCCTCCCTCCTCACTTTGTTGAAAGAAGAGAATGAATGAATAAATGCTTAATGAATCTCTGAACTTCATTCTGGCAGCATCTGTTGGGCCTAACTGGATGAATTCTTTGTTAAGCTCTTCAACTGGTCTCTTAGCTGTGCCTTCTATGAAGGGGCCATACACTAATGGTTTTGCAGGTCAGAGGCCATTTCTGTGTTTGACACCTCACAAAGAAGACTGCCATTGATGCACAAATTATCTTACCTGTTATTATTACATAACTGTTGTTTTCTCTACCCATGTGACAACCCAAGAAGGCTTATCAATGCTTTATCCTTTTCCTGTTCCCCTAGTTCTTAGCACAGTGCTAGGCACATTGTAATTGTAAAGTAAAGATCCCAACCTCAAAGGACTACCAGGGCCAAGCATGTTATGGAGAAGAGTGAAGCAGGCTTGGTGGGGAGTGGCAGGGGTGGTGGGCTGTGGAGGGGGCTTGCCCCACATCAGGGGTGACTGCTCAATAGCTGCAGCAGATTATTGACAGGTGGGAATGCAGAGTGTGTGCTACCAAATCAAGTGATGCCAAAAATCTGGATTTTTATGTGAAATCCCTTGATTTTCAAATGTTGGGAACTAATTAAATATTTTTTTGAACACTCTGCAGGCCAATCCTAGCATGGCCAAGCAAAACATGCCTGTGGGATGATCTGGCCACCAGTTTATGGTCTCCATTCTAGACCAGGCAATGGACAGCATTCTAGATCTCTAAAACTCATAGTTTTG
Source organism: Loris lydekkerianus (assembly GCA_963574355.1). Lineage (NCBI taxonomy): Eukaryota > Metazoa > Chordata > Mammalia > Primates > Lorisidae > Loris > Loris lydekkerianus. The sequence goes on along the minus strand of CAUYPK010108255.1, from coordinate 20,321 downwards.
CTAAAAGTTTTGTGCAATTATTCTTGGAAGTCTTCTCAGAACAGCTGATGACTGGCCATTTATGTCACTCCCCAGTATGCTGGACCCAGAGGGCGTCGCAGAGAATAAATCATCAATGTCTGAGTCACAAAGGCTCATGATCCTGGGGCAAAGTCTTCCATGAAATGCAAGGTCACAGGTCTGCCAGCAAGGACAGGGATAAAGTTAAATAGACGAATCTCACTGCCTGCCCAGAGGGAGCACGATATGGTCCCAGGAGGAAGAACTAAATTCAAAGGCAGCCTTCACTTTCAGCACATGTTATGCCTTAAAGCTAGAAAACCCTGATTTGTTTATTTGTGTGTTTATTGTTGGTAGTAAGCCACAGAATTAGAAAGCCCAGGAGGTAAATGTGGTAGTAAGCCGTGTAGTTAGAAATCACGAGTGATTCTAAATTATGAGAGATTTAAGACAGTAACAATAACAATAATTTTCAAAAGTCTCTCCAAATAAATTTTATTTTATTTTATTTTATTTTATCATTATTATTTTTAGGCAGAGTCTTATTATGTCACCCTGGGTAGAGTGCTGTGGCATCACAGCTCACAGCAACCTCTTGAGCTCAAACGATTCTCTTGCCTCACCTCCCAAGTAGCTGGGACCACAGAGTGCTGGCCACAATGCCCAGCTTTTTTTATGTTGCAGTTGTCATTGTTTTTTTAGCTGGCCCAGGCCAGGTTCAAACCCACCAGCCTTGGTGTATGTGGCTGGTGCCCTACCAACTGAGCTATGGACATGGCCTCCAAATAAATTTTAATTAGTTTTATTATTATATGCATACAGAGCTTATACCCAACTATATCTCTGATTTGTTTTGAACTTCTGTTTTGTTTTTCCTTTGTGATAGGATCTTGCTCCTTCATCCAGGCCTTAGTGCAGTGGCTTGATCATAGCTCACTGCAACCTCGAACTTCTGGTCTTGAGTAATCCTCTGCCTCACCCTCCCTGGTAGCTGGAACTAAAGTCACATGCCAACATGCCTAACTAATTTTTCTTATTTCTTTTGTTTGGGGGGAGGGGATTCATTACATTTCCCACGCTGATTTTGATGACAATGCTGATGTTTAAGATAAGGAATCATTTCTAACATTTAATTAGAGCCCACTTCCTGATTTCAGACTCCAGGTTTGTAACATCAATGGTGACTCTGCTTGAATTTCAGAAGCACAAAGAATCACAATGCATTTTGACAGGCCCAGAGGAACCGAAACGTTTTCCAAAATTGACACACAGGAACATCACTTCTTGGATTCACATACTTTTCAACAAAATTGTTGGTGGAAACTGCTTTGCTTTTAGGTTTACAAGAGGCTCTTAACTAGCATTGTCCTTTCCGAGTAAATCACAAGTAAACTTGTGATACGAATACAAAAAACCCTCCAACTTGCTTCTGAAATTGTGGCTCTGTTTTCATCAATAGTTCCATAATCCCTCAAAGTTTTTACTGCGTGATGATTACCTTCTTCCAAAGGTATCTATCCAGTCTTAACATAGAACCTGCCCTTCTGAAAGTATCAGTCATGCTCTGTGATGTTTTCTTTTTCCTCTTGATATTTGGAGTTCAATGGATTTCCATGTTTTGTCACAACCCTAAGAAAACATCATCATGTGAACACAAACAGACAAGTTGGGTTTCTCAGTCCTTCAATTCCAGAAAGCCCTTAAGTAAGGAGTCAGCTCAGTGAATTGTATCAAGTTTCCCCATCTGAGAGCGGAAAAATAAACGGCACCTGCCCACACTGCTGCAGCTGCTTCCAAACAGCTAATAAACTGGGCTGTGCAGCTTGGCTTGAAGAACTGGAATCACTTGCTGCATCGTATCACACATGGACCTGCACACAGAGGTCACAATCCCAAGCTTCACAGGATGAGGTGGCAGAATCCCAGCCTGTGCAATGGACTGCAATAAACCACCAGAGCTGCCTCTGCCCCTTTTGTACCACAGGTGCCCCATTGCCAAGAGAAGTCCTATTTTCTATGATTGGGCCAAACTACTCAAATTCATTATTGGTATGAGTTAGGGCTGTCCGGCTCATGTTTGCTGGATGATTCCACATGTTTATGTACAAGATCATGTGAGATTCTATACCTATGCTCTTAAAATGCATTCAGAGCTCCTTGCATACAGGACATTCCAGGAGATTGTCTTACAAACCAATTTCTAGGCTCGCTTTATCTTTTCATTCATTCAACAAATATTTAGTGAAAACATACTATACCCAAATGCCAAAATTTACCTTTCACTTGTTAAGCCTTTAATTGTCAACCCCGATCTCTTTCCAGAAACAGCACAGAAAAGACATAGGGGCTTATTTTCAAATGGTCTTGGCAGAAATCAATGTAGCAATTAGTCTCTCCAGAAGAATTCCCTGGTATTTCTTCAGTTTACTAACTTCTGTGCACTGAAATTGAGACGACTGCCAAGTGCAGCAATTCTTTTTGGGGGAAAAAAATAGTAAACCTTGGTTTAAAATCTTGTATATAATCATATTCTATTTCACTTGGCAAACCTCTCTTAACTTCTTTGATTGCTAAATCAATTGTGCTTTTTGGAATTCTCAAATAGTAAATCTTGCACATTACTAAATCCTTCTTGAAATATTACATTTACTGTGCATGTTCTTCCTTAGGTAGTATTTTTATAATCCTTTCTCAAAATGCTTGTGACCTGCACATATTTAGCTATCTGCATACTACCTTTTAGTCCACATCTGCTTACCACTAAGCAGTTTGCCTTTGCTGTAACTTTGTGTTAAACAAGACAAGTTATTATCACATTTGCAATTTGCTGCCATGTGCAGTTGTCATCTTTTAAGATACGCTGTCTCCCAAGACCACTTCTGAGCACTTGCATGACATGAAAAGGAATGACTGCAAAATAAAAATTGCTCAAACGCTATGCCTGGTTGTGGTTGTAAGTGAAACATCTGGGCTCATTCAAATCTCCCTTCCTTCTGATGTGACTTTCTTTGCCATGACAAACAAAGGCAGGAGGTTTGGTCAGGTGGCTTTTCCCAGGAGTTACTGGGAAAAGAGGGAATTCATATCCCAGGAATAGGCTTCCTGGCTTCTCAAAGCTTTTAGAAAGAAATAGGGGCATCTCCTCTGCTCACGTACGTATTGTGTTATTCTGCTCAGCGTGTTCTGGTCTACTGACAGCTTTGACAAGAGAAGTCTCTGGAACTTCTGTTGACAGGGAGTCTAGAAGAAGGTCACTCAGGGGCTGAGGCACAGTGGATGGGAGTGTGGAAACTTAGGGAAGAGCAGGCCACCATCTTTGAAACGGGGTAAGAAGAAGGGGAAGATTTTAACTCATTAAAAAAGAAAGAAGGGGAAGATCTTACCTCATTAAAGTGATTGTTCCTACTTCAGCTCAAAGATAACTTCCTTGGAGAGTCTCTCTTTGTCACTCAAACTAAAGTAGATCTCCTTCCCTTGGCATTTTTCATCATGCCACCCATTTCCTCAAAACAGTCTGGGACAGTGAGGTTTTCATATTTATTATTTTTTACAATTCTCTCCATGGAAAGTAAGCTCTACAGCAACAGAGGCCCCATCTGTTTTGTTTACTGACTCATCTCCAGGACAGGGCAATTTATGGGGTCCAGTGCAAAATGAAAATGTGGGATGCCTTGTTCAAAAAGCAGGCAAAAACATTCTGCTAAAGGTACTAAAGTAAAAACTTGTTCTCTTTCCTGAATAGTCTCTTTCTTTTGAGTTGCCATTTTTTTAAATTATTATTATTATTTGCTATTTATTGGCATTCTAGGGGAAAAAAGGAAAAAAAATTCAATTATTAGCATGGAGCTTACTATTCATCTTTGTACTGTGCAAAGCCAGTTTTACATGTAAATATAAGAGTCTTAAACTCTTATGCAGAGTCATCAAAGTTACACAATTCATATTTGTAGCTCACACATGCATAGTTATTTCATTCTTACCAACACAGTGGAAATGCTGCATGAAACTCAATACTTTTTATTTCACTTCTTGGTACATTCTACCAACACTCTCTATCTTCAGATTACTTATGGGTAAGGAAAGACTGAAAGAGAAAGGAACTGTGCATTGTCCTGATGTTCTCTTTCCTTCTGTGTCATTATTTTGGTATTAAAATGGTTGGCTGATACAGGGAAGTAATGTGCATAAGAAAGGAACCCTTGGTCCTTGTTCTGGTTTGAGCACAAAAGCATGGGCTCTAGGATGTCGGCACCTCCCTTGTCCCACCTCTGTGATGAGGTATCATCACAAAGGCTGGAGGTGAATGGGAAGGCACGGAACCATGGCCATCTCCCTGCTCACAAGCACATTCCATTGTCCCACTGGACTGCCTTACAAAATGCAAGTTCTGTAAAATCATGCAGAATTGCAAGATAGTGGTGGCAGTGCATTAAATCAAATGTGGGGCCATTGGATTGCAGAAATCTGTGTTCTGATCCATGTTTTGCTATAATGGTGCTAACAAAGAACACCATGAACACTGAGGATGAGTGTGTACATTCCTGTTAAATAGATAAATCAATGACCAATTCATCACTGTCTATGGAATTGGGATGCAGAAATAAGTGACCTCATGGTCCAGAGAAAGAACAGTAGAGAGGGTGCCTCCAGCCTCAGTTCCTCATAGTGTTTCTATCCTAAGCCACCTGTACCTATTACCCTTGAATTCAATGCAATATTCCTACCTCTTTATAACAAATCTTTTCTGACTTATTTAGTCAGAAAGTATAGGTTTTTGCAGCTGCCTGAGAAAGAAATTCATTCTGTGTCATGGCCCACCCATAATCCTCTCCAGACACACCTGGCTACACAGTCATTTGAGCAGGCCATGACTTTCACAACACCATGCTTTTGCCCAGGAGAGTCATTCTTCTTGGAATGACCGTGCCCTTTCTTTCTTAATAGGACAATTTATCTTCCTTCTTCATGACCAGCTCTCCTGTGGTAACTTCTCTAGTTCTCAGTTGAGATAGTCACTCAAAAGTCATCATATTAAGGATGTGTTAAGCATGTTTTGACAGTCAGATCGCCTCAGGGGCAGGGTCTTGCCATGTTATCTTTTGTATTTCTGTTGCCCAGAACCTCCTGTAGTGCTTAATCCTGAACAGAGTCTCACTACCTGTTGCATGAGAGTTCATTGTTGACTTACCAAAATACTAGATGTGGTTAGGCCTGGGGATTGCTGTGTTAGGACTATTTTCAGAATCTCAGTTGCAAGTTGGTTACCACTTACCAGTTCTTATACCTTTTTCTCAAAGATGGTTTTTCACTGAAAGTTCTTCTAGGGGAAGGGCTATTGTAGGGACTATTCAAAGCAGTGGTGGTAGAAAGGAGTGAGCATAGTAGACAGAGGCATATTAAAATGGGCATAGAATTAAGCCATTCAGTATATTGTCTGGGCTCAGCTGTGCCTAGAGTATTTTTGGGACAATCTATTTATGAAGTTACAGACAGCAGATCACTGACTATAACACCCACATTCATTCTTGAAAGATATGACTCAGTTGTAAGTTGTGCACATGCATAGGAGCAGGAATCTGAGGGGGAAGTAGTAACCATCTATTGGAAATGCCATTCACAAAGATCCCCAGACAGTTGTCTAAGTAGCCTTTGTGATCTTCTTGTTTGGCCTGAACCCCAGTGGGAAACAGTCCAAGGTGTTGAATACTTTCACTGAACATGGTGGTGGTCTACCTCCTTTGGCATGGTGTTTTAAAAGGGCCCTTCCCGGTGGAACATTGGTTATCTTTTTTCATTTTCTTCATTCAACATGAGAATTAATGAAGAAATTAATCTGCTTTTATCTAAGGCACAGATTTGTTAAAAATAATAAGTGAAATATAGAAGATATTGTCATGATTTTGCAACAAAACAAAACAAAAACAAGAATGCTTAGTGAATGAATGACACAATTATCAGGACTTTTTTTCTCATTATTATCACAAGCTGGCCATGAAGAATAGGATATCAGATCATGTACGGACTAGAAAGATGGAAATTCTGTGGGAGACAGAAGCCACCCTGAAGCATCTATCTAGTCTTTGATTGCTTTATCATTACAGACAGAAATGACTCCCTGTGAGTGGCAGGACAGGTAAGTGAGAATGGCTCTCAGTCAGATGATGGGTACAAGTGCCTCTGTCCTGTTTGAAGCTTTAATGTCCAGATGAAGAAAAGGGAGGACAGCACATTCCCCACCCCTCATATGTAATACAGTGGGAAAGTCAGTCCCCCTCTGTTTATTTCTGTTGTCCAAATGTGAGTATAAAAATTATTACCCAGATTGTGAGTCAGTCCAATCATTGGGTCATCTTTCATTAACTCTGGGCATTTAGCTCTCTGTCACACTCCTCTGTCTCTGACTGAATGAGTTCATGTCAAGTAATGGTTAAACCTTTCACTGTTCCCCAAAAGTCTGAGCACCAGCTGGGTGTAGATGTTTGCCAACACCAGCAGTCATGTGAAACCCACTAATTGGGCATATGTCTCCTGAGCAAACAGACATGCTTATGCCAAATGAGTGGCCATGCCTCACAACGCCTTCAGAACTTGCAATAACTTCATTGCTTTAAAAATGAAAAAAAAAAAAAAAAAAAAAAAAAAGTGGGGGGGGGGAAGGAAATAAAAGGCTTGGCTGAAGGAAAGATTGCTTTTCGGAAGGGAAACTCTTTTCCCAGGGTGCACTGTGCAGACAAAACTTACTGCATCCCTTCTGAAAATGTGTCTGGATCAGTCTTCCAAGATGATTAATAGTGCAAGTATTTCTCACAAGGGTCTGAACTTTGAGGCAGACAAAAGGCACACATGGCCAGAGATGGAGGGAGAGTGGCAGGCTCACAGGACACCCATGTCCACACAGTTACCTCTCGCCCCGGCCTGAGACAGACTATGCTGTCTCTCAAGGAAAGTCCCTTAGGACCACAATGACTTTGAAAAGCTTTTTGTGTCCCTGTAAAAGGGTTTACCTTGAAAGTTTTCTTTCAAGAGATGAAACATCCAGTTGATATATTATAAGTACTGAGATTGCAAAGATTAAAAAAAAATAGTTGGAAGGTTTCTGCACCATGCATTCAGTTCAGAGCCATGGGCCACAAGTTTAGAAACAAATTCCTAAATGTAATGTGTGCGTTTCACTGGAGAAGGAAGAAAGGAAAGGTAAATGTTTTAGGAAAAGAAAACCAATATTTTTAAGGATCTATTTTTAAATCTTTACAAAACACTACAAGGTGATATTCCGGTTCCCATTTTTCCATTTTACAGACAGGCAAACTGAAGTTGAAGGTCTTGATAGGGTGATAGAGGTAGAAAGTAATGGCAACGTGGGGATTCAGGTCAAGTTGGGTCTAATTCCAATCCTCCTTCTTGTTCCACTGTCCCAAGCCATGTAAGAGTGGGGAAGGGAGGATTAAGTAGATAGATCTCAGCAGGAATTCTCCTGCTTAAAAATAAAACACATTTCTGAGTTCTCCAAAATTACACGGTTATGGCCTCTACTGGCTTAGTAAATTTAAGCAATAATAAATTTTGTTGTTTTTATACTAAATTAGGAAATACTTTCTTTATATTCTGCTTCTGCTCTTATGCCTTGGTTTTGAAGGGGTAGAAATAATGATTTCTGCTTGACTTATTTGTTGACTTAAAAATATTGAATTTGCTAGATACTGTGCTGGCAATTGGTGCATGGTGATTATGAATTCCCCTATAACTGAGCCTGAGCTAAGGCTTGCATGCAGATAGTTTATTTGGGAAGTGATCTTAGAGCCATAGTTCTCAACCTGTGGGTTGCAACCCCTTTGTAACAATGAAAATACATTGCGCATTAGGAAGGTTGAGAATCACTGTCTGAGAGGGAAGAAGTTGTGGCCAGAAAGAATGAAACACGGATACATTAGAGAGCTGATCACAAGTGTGCTCAGTCTTGTTGGCACTTTTTAAGGGATCAGAGAAAGAAGCATTTATCTATTGGCTCCTGGCAGGCTGTAGGAGTTATCTCACAGAGCATTAAGACTTGTGCATGTCAAGTGGGCTTTTGCAGGTGGCCCACCCAGGAGCAGCCTCTGCAGGAAGCAGAATGTGTGCAAGCTTGAGTTGTTCACTGTCAACACATTTTGAAGTTGTGTTAAACATCCTGAAGCTCCATGGAACTCTTTGTCAGAGCCATGAGCTGAAGCTGAGAGGATATGAGGTTGTGAGCAAGATGTCTGATGTGGTGAGCTAAGTGGATACACTCCTTGGTTTCAAGGAAGGGCCTAAAGGTTAGTAAGGGAGAAGCTTATTCAATAAACTAACAAACTGTGTAATTACAAAGCAGTGCTGTGAATAAAAAGTGGGGGCAGGTTCCAGGAGAGAGACTAATAGGCAAGATTACCTTGAATTGGAATGAGGAGGGAGTGACATTTGGGCTGAGAACTGTAGAACAAGCAAAAGATGGCTAGGAGGGAGAGGTGGGAAAAGGCATCACAGAGAGGGCAGCCTTTGACCTTGGTGAGCTGTAAACACAGAAACAAGCCCAACAGGACTCAGCAGAGTAAGGAAGTGAGAGAGAGCAAGGGTAGGCAGTGGGTTCTGGATTCTACTCTGGATGGAATGAAAAGCCAGTATTTTCATATTTTTGAAAATTCTCTATAGCTTTTCCAAGGCAGTTGTGGTAGTCTGGGGAAATAGCATTGGCAGGTTGGACTTGGGTAGAACAGTGGAGATGGAGAAAACAAGTGGAGATGGGCAGAATAATGAGCTATTTTTCTTTCCAGAAAATGTGGTGGTGGATGGGACATGAGAATGAGGAAGAAGGGAGAATTATGTCCTGAGCATTTATTCACTCACTTGACAAATATGTATTAAACAGTTACTACATATAGGGCAGCCTGTGAGACAGAGGAATTTAAAGATTGACAAGACTTCCCTTCACCCTGCCTTTGAGTGACTCAGAGTCCAGAAGGAAGATATGGAGGTTGACAGGCAATTCCAGTAGAGGGTAGTAAGTGCTATGATAGTCACACATTAGAAGTTAACACAGTCAAGTTTACTTCCACTCATCCAGGTGACCATAAAATGTATTCTACTTGGGTGACCCTAGAAGTCTACTGACCAGTTGCCTAGGATACTTCAGGAAATTGGTTCAGAAAGAAACTAATTGCTCATGGGTTCTTTCATCCTCACTGGTTAATAATAAGCCTCTTAGCCATCCAGATATGTTGAGTTTAGTCCAGAGCATTCATTCCTAGAAAGGGAAGTGTTAAAAGGATCAGAGATCTGTGATTAACCTTGCAGGGTCAGTCCCTGTGAGGAAGTGTTCCTATCATAATACATCAGTAATTCCTCATCTGTTTGCTTTGAAGCCCCTGGAGTCATGACATGCCACCAGCAGTCCTATACCCCAGCTGATAGTCTTATAGTTATTGACTAATCTTTCTAGGCTGCATTATAAAGAGAGCCTTTATAAGGTCAAAAGACTTCCCTTGAACCTTACTATGTTTGAGTCCCTGTGTCATGGTCATTTCCATCAAGGTACTTCAACCTGCTGTAGAATTTGCATTTTAAGTTGCTAGTAAGATATCATGTAGCACCTCCAAAACCATGACATGCATACTTTTTGTCAGGCACTATGGGTTAAAATGCAAAAAGAACAACTACCCCCAGAGGAGTAAAAAAATTGTTTAGCACCATTAAGAATGGGAAAGCACTGTATGGCTCAGAGCCTAAGACTGTATCCTTTCTCATTCAGCTAGGAGAAAACTGTATATTAACTTCCCTTTATGAGAATAGTAGCACTATAGTGAATCAGTGATGATGCTGACAAAACTAAATGTGCCTGTGATTCTAGGTACTGATTCTCCTTCAAAGTCATTGTACTTTTATCTTCCCTCCAATACCCTAAACTCAAGCTATATTCACTTGTTCTCTACCAGACTGATTGGCAATCCTAATGACTGTCCCAAAGTTTGAAAATGAAAAGATAAATGTTTTACTCATGACATGACTCTAGAATTAATTTTTCTTCTATGTTCAGACAAGGCAATTTTGCTGGATTTTACTCCACTGTTCACAATTATATTTCATATATTTCTCTGAAGATAACACATGAGAGGCAAGACTTGAATCAGACTGCTCAACTGGTAACTGATGCTCCGTAAGGAAACATTTCAAGAAAGGAAAGAAAAACAGTAGAAAGAGGATGTAGAATTTTCTCCCATCATCCCTGTCTGGGGCTCCATCTTGTGGATGTTGACCCCTACACATGACTCTGATGTGTAGAGACTTCCATGGGCATTGCTGGAAGCATTAATTAAGGTACTTTCTATTTCTCTTTTATCTCATGTGTTAAGCACATATAGGCTTGAAGATGTTAGTGGTCTCCTGCAGAGAGAGAGAGAGAGAAAGAAATATTAAGTCCTGAAAGTCATTGAAACTCTGGAGAGATAGTTGCCTAAAAAGAGCTCTTAGTTACGAATGTGAATGAATTCACACTTATTTGTTTCCATCTCTCTCAACTGAGGAGACAACTACATGGAGTCTAATTATTACCATAGATATTAAAATATGGGACAAAGATGAAAGTCACTAAAAGTCACTATATTTCAGCAGGAAAGCAGTCTGGTCGCGATGCTACAGGAAAAGAGTCCTGTGTTATGAAAACTTTGCACCCAGAAAAATCATGTTTTGGGGACATGCTTTATGACATGGGAAAAATGCTATGACAAAAAGTCAATTGATGCCATGGCACATGCCTATAATCACTGTCATTTACCAGGCTGAAGAGGCTGAGTCCAAGAATCCAAGACTAACCTAGGTAACATGGTGAGACCCCATTTCAAAAATTAAAACAAGAACAAGAATTCTTGCTTTTGTATAAAAAGACTGAAAATAAATATACTAGAATTTTAGAAGTAATTATCTCCATAGGTAGAATTAAGAATAATTTTACTTTTAATTTTCTTCTTTATACTTTATTTCCCAGATTTTCTACAGTACACATAAACTGCCCATATAATCTGGAATAAACAGCATATTAATAAAGTCTGAAAATCTATACTTTTGGGTTAATTCAAGATAGCTTCATTTAGCTCACAATGCACCTCAAAATATATCAAATATTGTATTTCAAAACATTTGAGCAATTGAGTATTTGACTTCCAAGTGGAATTCTTGGGGTGCTTGTGTATTTTATTATAATGGCTCCTTACCAACTAGATCTAGCCCTTTTGTACTTTTAGTTCAAACTAGTAATGAAAATGGTACCTTCCACAAGGAGCAAAAGGGTCCAGTTATTACTACAGATATTAAGATAAGGGGCAAGTTCATGAACCCTCTATTGATAGGGCAGTTGTGTCATCTGGAGGACATTTCTTCTCAATTTCATCTGACAAAAAGGCTGGATGTCAAATTCTTAAATAAACAATACCAAGTTCCTGTGGGGGAAGAGCAAGTCAAATCGCAGATACTCATTCTTGGCATAAAAGTATATGTTTAAGAATTAACTTATCACATTTCACAACTCTCTATAAACTAAGCGGGCTAGGGAAGAAAGGGTCAAAGCCTGCTCTAATTACTCTCATTTTAGCAAGCAGAATGAAATGAAGTTTCCTGGGGTAATTAATCAAGTTGTGATGAAAAGTGAACACACTCTGGACCTTTTTTTTTGGTCAGGGATTTGGTGGAAATTGCCACTGCCTCATGAAGGACACTGCCATCATTCTGGCAGAAAGTTCCCACTTAGGAAGGAATGTATAGTAAAGCAAGGCCCAGCATTCAAAATAAAGGCTTAAGGAAAACAGCAGCAATTATCTGGCATAATTATCTGGCTCTCTCTGAGTTTTGGCTTCAATTCTTGCTGTTAATAGGAGGCTTGTGAGTTTCTATGGTGTGTTGGGTGGAAACGGTCTATGCCTGGTGATTTTCACAAACAGATGAACATACTCTGATTTCCAAGCATGCGGTTCAGCCACTTGGACTCCAGCAGTAACTGCCACCCGTTTCAGAGGAACTGGTGTAATGCAGCCCTTACTATCTGAGCTCATATCTATTACGAAAATCAAGCTGCATGTTTTTCCAGGTGCTACCATCTTGGAAACAAGGCACAAGGGGACCAAAAAATGTGTTTCAGAACTTAATGTAAAAGCCTCCAATTAGGCTCCTTTTTTTTTTTTTTTTTTTTTTAAATCTAGCTGTTGCAAGCTGTTTTGGCTAAAAACCTGAAGGTACTTAAATGTCTTCTAATCCTGTGTATTTGCTGCTATTACCTCTGATGTGCTATTTTGAAAAGATTCAAAGAAATACCATAAAATTAAATGTACATTTGACATCGTAGTTTACTTTAGTCTTTTTTATTCATTTGAATGTGAAATTAGGCAATGCCAGTTGATTGTCAGTAAATTGAGTACAGTAGAGTTACTGAATGACAAATAGTCCAACTGTCAGAGGATTTCTGAAACAATACCAGGAAAAACAGCAACATGTAATAAATACCATCCAGGGACTTTGATTCTATATCTGTCTCTTTATGGTATTGCATATTCACGCCCATCCTGCCCCATCCTCTTCCTTAGCCCCCCAGACAACATGAAAAGCAAAGAAGAACCACTTCTGCTACACACTGTTATTCTGAATTATATTTTTTAAACTTTTTGCCCAGTTAGTCATATGTCTGAAAATGCATACAGTATCCTCTTAAGCAAGAGTGTGACTCAAACCCTCACTACATACTTGCAAAAGAACTTTGGCATGCCCCATCTCTGAGGAGGCTGGTGGGATTGAGACTGGACCAAATGGTGGCAGCGTGCCTTCATGAACATGGAGGTCGTGCCCGACATCAAGGCTGGGTGGATCTGAAGGGTGGGGTAGCCCCCTGGGCACCACCTAAAGTGGGAGGGGCTGGAATGCTGGGGAAAAATTGAACAGATACCGAAGGAGTCAATCCGTATTGCTGCCAAGTGTCTCCTCCTCTTCTTCTATGGTAAATTTGGAATCTGCCCTTATCTCTTTTACCACAACCCCCAGTCTTTTCTGGAGTCTATATTTGTTCTCTGCAGGCAACCATATTTCATTTCATCTCCCAGATTTCAGCCAGTGCCTTAATCATAAATCTGGCCACTTCCATCATACTACAAACCTTTCAGCATGCACAGCCCTTATAATCTTACACAATACCTACTTTCCTAAATGTTTCATGAAGCTTCTCTGTAAGTATTTCACTTGTACTTTCAAACCTGGATCCCTTGCCTATACTTTCCACATTGCTCATTAAAATCAGTCCCAAGTAAACAGGCCAGCTGTAGGTTTACTATGAAATAATACTTTAGGTCCTTAAAAAAATAGACTAATTTACTATAAGATGAAAAGCACTTGAGTTGATAGCACTGAGATCACAAATCAGTGTAACAGCTATCACGACAGCATGATTGAGGGTCAGATAAGATATATCTCTCAGTGGTTATTCAGAATGGTATTCTTTTTTTCCCCAGCATATCTTTTAAAATTTGCTTTTGTTGTTTAATGGTTCATAAGAGATGCATGATCATTGTAGAAAAATTAGAATACACAGATAAAAGAATTAAAAAATTACCCATCACCCTATCACTGGACCATTGATGTTTTTGGTATATAGCCTTCAGGATATAATAGTAATATTGAATATCCTAATGTATGTTGTACATGATAGATCTATTATGTGAGGGCAGCCAGAGCTCAGATTCAGATACCCTTGGTGTTCACTGTCAGGTGTCCCTGGCTGCCTATCCCCTGCTCTTCCCAGATATCTGTCTGCTTCCACATGGTTCACACGGAGACTGAGGAGCCTTGGGAGAGAGGAATTCAAAACATGCTCACATTAGAGGTTCAGACACATAATAAGTTATGCATAATAAGTTATCATGAGGATCTCTGGGGTCCCTGAGAAAAAATGTGTCCCAAGAGTCAAGCTCATTGAGCCAAATTCAGAAACAGGGACTACCAGAGAAAGTCATGCTTCTGGATTCAGGGTCTGGCTATGATTTCAAACCCATCCATCCCATGCCTGGTGCCCCAGCCTCCTCAGTTTGTGTACTCCGGGGACAAAGACACTGAGCTGGCAAACGTACGAGCTTAGAATCTGGAATTCCAAACAAACTTGTGGTAGGGTTCCTGAGCCTGAGCATACAGAGAATTGAGGAGCTGCTAGAAATAGCCCTCAGTGGTCACTGTCCTGCGTGAAACCTCCATAGACCGCTGACATGTCCCTCCCATGCAAACACTGTGCTGTACTTTTTTTTCTTTCTTTCCTTCTTTCTTTTTTTTTTTTGTGGAGACAGAGTCTCACTTTACCGCCCTCGGTGGAGTGCCGTGACATCACAGGACTCACAGCAACGTCCAGCTCTTGGGCTTCCGCGATTCTCTTTCCTCAGCCTCCCGAGCAGCTGGGACTACAGGCGCCCGCCACAACGCCCAGCTATTTTTTGGTTGCAGTTTGGCTGGGACTGGGTTTGAACCCACCAGCCTCATTATATGGGGCCGGCGCCCTACTCACTGAGCCACAGGCACCACCCCACTGTGTTGTACTTTATAATCTGCTTTTTCAAATTGAATTTATATACATTTTCCCAAAAATTATTTACAAATAGTGTTTCAGTAAACTCCCTTGTAGCTAAATCTTGGTGTATGTGCTAAAGAATTTCATTAGGGTGAGTTCCTGGAAGTGGGATTGTGGGTCATATGGTGTGCACATGTTTAAGACCTATGACACGGACCATACATATATGTGTTATGTGCCCTCTAGAGAGACTGAACCAACTTACTTCTGTCAGCACTGAATGAAAGTGTAGATAAAATGTTATTCTTTTAATTCCTTTTCTTGCTAGCTGACATGCCGGATGCTGCATCCCTTGCCTTTCTAAAACCACCACCCACTGTAGATCTGCTAGGAAGGTATTAAACCAAGTGGATCTGTCTGGTGCCTGTGGCCCCAGGCCCACCTTAGACTAGCACAGCAGCCACCACCCCACGATTAAATCATGAATCTTGGCTGATCTTTTTCCTTTTCACTCTACCGGCCCGTATCTAACTTGGCTACTCCCTGGTCTATTTTTTTTTTTTTTTTTTTGAGTACTGAATTTTCCTTCTGCTTAGTATCACGTTGTTGGACTCATTTTCTTCCCTGATATATTATTTTATTTTTTCCCAGATCTACTCTTATTTTGTATTTCCATACCACTTTTCCAACCTTTCTGAGCATGCTGACATATGGTATGAATTCACTCATATTTGAGCCACTTTAATATGCCACATAATATAAGCACCTGTGACACACTAGTACCACCCGTGCCCCAATACTGTGTCTGTTTCTTCCTGATTCTCTGTTTCTTTCTGTGAATTCATTTTTGTTTTCATAAATATTCTCTGTTCTTGTTGTCCCTATTCTATTCAATTTTAGAAATGCATTTTCAAGCTACTCAATTGTTTAAAAAGGAACTTTTTTTTTCCCTTGGCAAAGGTGGTTCAAAAATGGTATTTACATGGAAGCAAAATAAATTTGTACTCTTACACTCTAATAGGTATAAATTGATACAGTGTTTCTGGGAGGTAACTTGGAAATGCATATGTCAAAAACTTTAAAAAGTATTTTGCGCATGCAATTCAATATCTATGAATTTATCTGGAGAAAATAACTGAACAAGTATACAAAGATTAATGTAGAAGCATGCTTATTGCAGCATCCATTATAAGTAAAAATTGAAACAGATGATTCCATAATAGGCAATTGTTTAAATAAAATAGGGTTCTGTGTGGATATGGAAATATATGCAGCTATTAAAAATGATGACTTAAATTTGTGTTTACAGTAATGGAAGAACATCGATGCTATAATGTTAAATAAAAGTGACAGGTTGCAGAATAACTGGTGCAGTATGACCCCATCTCGGTACTAAAAGCATTTGCATTTATGTAACCAGAGTAGAAGAGCTGGATCCCATTTCTACTGGCATGAATGTCAGCATGGGAGAAAAGGACACCAGAGAGAAGTGGTAAGGACACTTGTGCACAGGGGAGGAAAAGGTGAAAGCAAGAGAGAAGGCTTGGCCAGCCATTGTATAAACTTGATCCCTATGGATAGGAGGGCATTCTCTCCAGTCTCAGTTCAAGGAAGCGCATGGTCTGGAGCCCTGAGCATGCTGGGAGTGGAGGTGCTGAGTTCACATTGAGGGAGAGACAGCTTCAGGAAAGAGCATCTCAGGTGGGGCAAACTTGGCCATGATGACAGCAGGCAGCATGGTGTGCAAACATAAAAGGACTCTGAAGAAAATGACATAATGACATCTCCTGTTGGTAAAGGCAAGTCACATGATCATAACAAAGTCAAGAGAAGGGAAAATAGAGGGTGGAGCAGGTAAAGTCATCTGGCAACAGGCATGAACTTAGGGGAGGGGAAAGAATTGAGATCATTATTGCAATCCACTACCCCTGTATTTTTCTCATATTTTGGATATTAATCACATTTTGGATATCAATCACATAATATTTGTGTGTTTATGCCTATAGACATGGATGGTGTGGTAGAATGTTATACTAACAGTCCACAAGAATCATGTCTGGCTGGAAGGTAACTTGGAAACATATACATACATATGTGTGTGTGTTTTGTATATATATAGAGAGAGAGAATGAGAGAGAGACTCTACTTCCTTAGTGTGGACCCCCCCACACACACAGTGTTCATGCTTGGGTTAATTTTCTAGAGCTTTTTTTTTTTTTTAACAAAACACCACAAACTGGGCAACTCCATAGAAAAAAATTGTATTCTCTCTCACACACTTCTGGAAGACAGAAGTCTGAAATCAAGGTGTTGGCAGAATCATGCTTCCTCTGAAGTGTCTAGAGGAGAATCTTTCCTTGCCTCTTCCAGCTTCTGGTGGTTCCAAGTGTTCCTTGGTTTGTGGCAGTGTAACTCCAGCCTGCGCTCCCATCCTCCCCCATGTCTGTGAGTCTCTCCCTGTTCTTACAAGGACATGAGTCATACAATTTAGGATCCCACCTTACTCTAGTACAATGTCATCTTAACTTGATTATACCCTCAAAGACCCTATTCCTAAATAAGGCCACATTCTGAGGTTCTGGGGTACTGGGTGTGGATATCAGCTGTTCTTTGTGAGGGACACAATTCAGCCCATAGCAGTGCCCTTGTGTTGTTCACTCCTCCATTGATTCACTCCTCCATAACTTTCTTTGGCCAACAAGGCAGAGATAAACTTGGCACAGAAATTGCTTGTTGAGCAATAATGCTTGCTCTCTTAGAGTGCTGCCCTACCCATGGGGAAGCCTGGTGGTGCCTCTTTGAGGATGAAAGAACCACAGGCCAATGAGGCCCAGTGGCTGCAGGCGCCCCAGCTAAGCCCAATGCCTTGCTGCCCTCCAGTTGATCTCACTCCCACAAGTGAACCCAGGTGAAGCCTTGGAACTTCCCAGGCACATCACAAAAATTGTGAGAAATTACATGTTTCTATTTCAGAGGAGCTTCTGAATTCTGGGGTGTCAGTAATAAAAAAAAGCTGATACAAATATTTGTTGTTTTTTCTTAAAGTCGAAGCCTCAATCAAATTTGATGCACCTTAGCCCATCAGTTATAAAATCATTGGTTTTATTGGAATGGAAAGAAACAAGAACTTTAGAGATAATCCAGACTGACTTCCTCATCTCACAGAGATGAAAACTGAGACTCGGGAGCTGAAAGCACAGGCCTGTAGAGGCAGGCATCAGTCTGCTGACTTTTGGTTCTGTGCTCTTCCGACATTACCAGAAGGTCACATGATCTAATCTGAAACTATTGCTCCAAGGGTGGGGCTGGCTCATGGTCACACAGCTATTTCGTGTCAATATCAGGGCTAGAAATCAGATTTTCTAACTCCTCATCTAGAATTCTCTTCCTACTGGGGGATGGCGGGTATACTGCGGGTGTCTTTTACTCACACATTTAGCTAAGTATTGTCCTATGAAGTGTTATCTTTATCCCAGAGTGAAGTTCAGGGGGAAAAAGATACCATGCCTTATCTTTCCTAGCTCTGAAACCTCTTTTCTTTTTTTTACTCTCCCTTCCTAAATCCCCCAGCCCTGGAAATATGAGTAAGAATTCCTACCCCTCCCATCAGCCTCCACTTCATGCAGGATGGATTAATGAGGTTATGTCTCCAAAGAACTTTGAGTTCCTTGGAAGAAAGGCATCAACATGCAAAGTGGTGGTTGTTATTGCGATTACTTCACTGAGTAGAGTTTCACAGCTGTCCTGATGGAAAAGGGGCCAACAAAACAGAATGCCAGTTTCCCCCAGCAGAGGAGCAGCTGGAATGGATTATAAATGAGACCTGTGTGCCCGCTTCTCTTTTCGTCAAAGCCCATCAGCCTTTCTCAGTGCCCAGCTTTCCCCTTGACAGCCCAGCAGGCTCCCTGAGCCAGACAGGTGTGGGCAAAGGCACCATCTAAGCTCCACGTGCATAAACCTGCTTGGCAGGGGCAGCAAAACCTTATATTCTGAAATGGGGCCAACCCATTACCAGTGTTCAGTAATGCAGTGGATTTCTCCAGTGGTGATTTGGGGTAAGTAAAACATTCTCATTGCTCAAACTTCCCTCCACTTTATAGGGCAGGAGGGATGGGGGGAGGGAGAGAGATGAGGGTGTACAGACTCAGACGGATGTCAGATTGCCAAGAACAGAGCACCTCTACCTACACTTCTGGTCTTTTTACTCTTTTCTTCCTCTCTTCCTTCCCTCCCTTCTTCTCCTTTCTCCCACTCCCTCCTTCCTTCCTCCCCTCCCTTCATTTCTTTACTCCTTCCTTCCTTCCCTCTGTTTCCCCCTCCCTCCTTCCCCCTCCCTCCTTCCCTCCTTTTTTTCCTTACTTACTTCTTCCCTCCCTCCCTCCCTCCCTCCCTCCTTCCCTCCCTCCCTTCCTTCCTTCCTTCCTTTCTTTTCTTTCCACATAACGCATATTTATTGAATATCATGTCAGACACCATGTTATTTTCTGGTAAAAAAATAAAAACAAACTGTAGTCCTTGCCTTTTTGGGAGTGGTAGTGGTAGGGAAAGAGGCAGATGAATGGACAGAACATCATCACATTCCATAACATATTCCAAAGACCACATAGCTGTGGCCAAACTAAGCATACAGTGCCACAGGGATATACAGAAGAGCCACCCACCATGGTTGTGAAGGGACTTTGAAAATTCCCTAAGGGACAGAATGGGGGTGAGCAGCTCCATAGGTTCTGTGATAGTATGAAAAGACTCAACGTTTAATATATACATAGAAAAAAAAGATTATGAGCATTATAATAGTATTAACTGTGCTGTAATTGTAATATTATTCCTTCATTTGTTGAATACTTTCTATGTACTAAGCACTACTGAAAGCTTTTAATACATTGCACTATTTATCCTCACAACAGTTTTACAAATTGAGTTCTAATATTGTCTTGATTTTATTGAAGATGAACCTGAGGCCCAGAAAGGTGAAGCAACTTCCTCAAAGTACAGAATTGTGAGGTGGATGGAGCATCAGTTTTGGTCACTCTGGCCTCACTCCCAAGGCCACACCTGCAACCAGACACAGCAGCCCATTGGTACTACATCCCCCTATGTAGGCCAGCTCTGTTCTGATCTGACTCTAAAAACCCAAAAAGTCCTCTAATAGCAAGGCATGATACTCATAGTGAGTTACCAAGAAATATTTCCTAACTAGAAAATATATTTCCCCAAGTCCCGGAAATATACATTTTCTAGTTCATTGGGAAGAATGAGTATGCAAAATGATACTTTCTTCTGATTCAGTAACTCACACATGAAGTAGCATTTTTGGCTTTAATCTTTAGAATGAAATCTTCCTGTGTGTACTTTCCTCAGCTTTACTGAGATGTAATTGACAAATAAAATCATATTTATTTAAAGTGTACAATGTGGTATTTTGATATTCATGGACTTTGTGAAATGATTGCTATGATCCAATCAGGCTGTTAACGTATGTTATGGTCATCTCACATAGTCGCCTCTGTGTGTGTATGTATGTGTGATTGAGTGAAACAGCATTTTTAAACAACACAACATTTTATGCACAAATGGAAAATAAGTTAGAAAGAGTTAACTATGGACTTAGAGACAACTTGGCCATTTTTAGTTTAATTTTTTTTTTTTTTTATTAAATCATAGCTGTGTACATTGATATGATCATGGGGCATCATATACTAGCTTCATAAACCATTTGACACATTTTCATCCCAATATTCAACATAGCCTTCCTGGTTTTAGTTTAATTTGTCTTTAA